>JAPYZK010023967.1:0-11235 GCA_030522785.1 Platygaster equestris | reverse complement strand
AACAAATTTTGAATTTTGAAACAAATTTGAGTATTCGAGTTTCTTGAAAAATTCAAAGCTTTTGAAAAGTTTGAAAATCTTCAAGTTTTTCGTAAATTTATGCAATTTTTTGTCCTTTAAAAAATATTAAAATCCTAAGTTTTTCTCAAATTCAATGAATTATAATCATTCCGAGCAAAGAATGAAAAAAACGTATTTTTTTTTTATTAGAGAGTTTGATAAAATCCAAAATTCTAAAAATTTAGAGGTTTTTTTTCATGAAAATATTTCGATTTTTCAGAAATAGTAAAGCTCTGAATTTTGAACTTGAATATTCGAAATTTTGTTAGAAAATTCAGGATTCCATAATCGAAAGAATTCATTTTAATTTAGCCTTCGCGTATTTTCTGTCTCCTTAAAATAAAAAAAAAACGTAATCTGTTCAAAATCCACTTCCGGCAATGTCTTCCGATGAAATTATGACGTACAATACAGAAAAACCATCAATCCATCAACAAAATAAATATTAATTGTTAACTTTTGGATACAGCAAATTGTAGCCGATTAATTAATCGCAATTCACGTAACATAAATCAACAGAATTGTTAATCGGATACATCACAATGATTCAAAGTGTACTCAATGTCAAATTAGGAGGTACAACTGAAATTTCGTACACGGAATTTCGTTTTTGCAGCACGATCCCACATGCAATAATTAATCAACAACATATTTATTCATGTAACAGTATGATTCAATCAAGAATCATCACGAAAGTGCAATTTGTTTCTAGTTCATAAATTTTCCTGTAAATAATGTAAAGTATAAATCACTTTCTCTCCTCCAGTTGAAAAAAATGTGAAATCTTCAAAAATCCCAAAATTATATCGATGTTTCAAATTATGTGCGACATGATAAAAAATTCTTGAAAATACAAAAATTCTACAACTACGAGAGAAAAAATAAACAACTTTTCCATGTTCAGAATGATACAATTTAACCATGCTCATTTTCGATCATCACTAGAATTCGATAATCGTAAAAACGAACTTTTCCAACTGTTTTGTTTGTACAAAAAACTTTGCATCGCGGATCGGAGTCTCTTTTCGCACGGCCTTTCTGCTTTTCCGCTCCCCCCTCTTTCCTCACGCCACCGGCGTATTTCAATTACAACCTTATTACCGCACTCGGTCATACCTGCCAAATGTCAAAGAGTTCGCCGCTGCTCATAATCAGCTCGCATAATCGCCCGATTTCGCAATACCCGGCGATCGATTTATCGCCGCGATTTTACACGTTTTTTTTTTCACTACTTGCTTTTATTACAGTATCGCCTGCACGAAAAATAGTGCATTTCGTAACTAGTGTGATAATGACTTTGTGATAATGGAGGGATTCTAAAACGAGTCGAAGGCGAGTTCAAAAATTATGATTGCACCGATAATGAACTTTTTTATCCAACACTGTGAAAAAAATTCGGTAATTTTTCGACTGTTGCTATTTTTTTAGAAATTGAGTTTGCAACTATTGGACATTTTTGGAATTCCGAAAATTCCAAGAATCACGTGAATGTTGAGAATTTTTAAAGTTCTGTCGTTTTTTGGAAGTTGAGAATATTCTCGGGATTTTTGAAATTGTGTCAATTTTATACATTCCGTAAATATTTTAAAAATGATAAGGAACTGAAAAATTCTGGAAATTTCGAAGAATTCGACAATTCTCGCAATTATGTAAATGTTAATAATCCTGAAAATTTTAATTCTTTCAATAATTTTAATCAATTCTGAAATTCCAGTCATCTTCTCCACTGTAGACATTACAAAATATTCGAAAAATCATAAATAAAAAATCCCAAAATTCCCGAAACGACAGAATTTTAATTCACGAAATTTGAAAACCAAAAATCACAACATCAAATACGTTCCAACTTTTCATTCCCAAATTTGAAAACATGTGAACTCGAATTAACAGTCTTCAAACTTCTCATACTTCATTCAAAAAAATCAAAAATTTCACGTAGACACTGACTTTCCGAAATTTCCCTCTGCTTTCAAATCACTGAGTTTTATTTTTCCAGCCATCCACCAATAAAAAAAGAAACGAGGAAAATCCTATTCATTTGACGGAAAACTCGTTCATAACTTGTCGTTACGTCCCGACGCCCCGATACCGAAACGGAAAAAAGATGCCTATTAAGCGCGGCCAAAAAACGCGTGCGTCGCAAACAGATATTAATGTATTTTTATTCGTGCCTACGGTTCCGCGGCGTATTAGCAGCGGCAAGCAAAGCCAAATCCAATTACTTTTATTCGGACTAAGTCATTAATACTAATCAATACGCGCGCCGTTGAAATTACCCATAATTCAATGTTTAATCGAGTTTACGGCAGCTCCTTTTTTGCCCTCTCTTTTTAAAAATCGCCCTCGCCGATAACTAATGATTATTGTCACGTCTTCAGTGATCCCCTCTCGCCCTCGCATCGGGCGTAATTAAACGACTCATTTTTGCGGTTTTTTCAGAGAGTTTTATGGAAATTGCGTCGCTTATAGATACGTGAGCTCGATTAATCTACGACTGCGTGGATATTTGATGGAAACTGAGAGAAAAATACACGAATAATATCTCACAAACTTTCCCACAATTAAAAAATTTCCCATCAAAGAACGTTACCTGAATTCAAAAAAATGTTTCGAAATGATGTCGAAAAACTTTTCAAAATACCGACTTCCATTTACGACATCCGAAAAAATGGTACTATCAATCGGAATTCTTCCCCAACATAAACAAACTTTTCCAGAAAACCACGAAAGTATAAAAAAAATAAATAAATTGCCGCGCTTTCATCCCGAGAGTCGTCACGATTGCGATACTCGACCTCGAGCAAATGAAACGGCCATAAGCATATGAACGCGAGAGCTCACCCTTTTCCACGTACACTCCGCACCCTTTCACGCGCGTGCAAGCTCTCGGGTGGGAACATTAATATCGCGAAATGAAGCTCATTTGCATATAAATAAGGCAGGACTGAAGGAAGAAGAGAGACGCAGGATGAGCCAGCGCTCCGCTGGCTTCGACCCTCCGCAACCCCACCCCGGACTAATTACACTTACAGACAAAGAGCTTTAAGCCAAGGGTGGGTCAGCGGCTCTCTCTCCACTCCCGATAACACCGGTCCGCAATGACCACGTGATAATTGCGACCCCCTCGCTTCGCAAGTACCGTATTCACGTTACCGAGATTCCGGTCTCGTGGAAATTCATCGTTTCCTCGCCGCCGCGATAACTTCCCTCGAAATTCATAATTCCAACGGCATTACGAAGACGCATCAGAGACGAGTGCTTTTTTTGGGGGGAAATCGAGTGGTTGATCTGGAATTTTTTTTCGAGGGAGAAGGGGGTGGTTTTTCGGATATTTGGGAAGTTGGGGTTGTCGAGTTCATAAGGGGTGGAATTTTGGAGGAATTTAAATCATTTGAGGGATTTTAAGGGATTTTGAGGTAAATTGATGGAAAATGTGAGACTGTGGCGATTTTATACATTTTTTTGGTATACTTCGATATCGAAATTTCGAAAATTTTGAAATTGGAAAAGACGATTCCATGATGAAATTATTTCATACTCTAATAAAATTTCTCACGAATTGAATATGATTCCAAAATTTCGAACGTCAATGATGAAAAACTGACGTTTCATCACGTCAATGATAAGAATCACCGTCAAAATACATCGTTAATCGCAACAGTTCCTGCATGATAAAAACGGTTGATAACCTGAAGTACTTGTAAAAAGTGGGGGGGGGGGCAATTAGCAGGGTTATTTCGTATTTCGAGGGGGAAATAACGGTTCTGAAAGGAGCGACTTTGCATTTTCCAAAGAACGATATCGAAATATAATGAAGGATCCATTTACAAGTAAGATTTTCGCCGGGACTTCATTACCCGCGATTTTATCGGGTGCCGCGGAACGCATTCGTAATGAGCGATGGTCATTCATTTTAATATCCATTAAATGCAAATCCCCGTGGCACAAACGTTTACTCGTATTTCGAATTATTTTACGCGGGCCTCCGCGGGCGTAATTAAGTTTCCGAGGGACTTGGCGTTGTATACTTTCGAGGAGGAGGGGGGGGGGGGAGTTCATGCACTTGGAACGAGGCTCTTTTTTATTGCTTTGGGATATTTTTGAGAGTATGAGGTATATTTTGATGTTCAAAGATTTTTTTTTTCTGAGATTGTCAATATTTTTGTCATGTATTGGTGCATGAATTTTCCAGATTTTTTGCAAAATTAGAGAATATTTGGCAATTCTTTAAGAATTTGTAGAATTTGCAATGATTTGAGTAGTATACGAAATTTTCGGTAAACATCCCATGGGAATTTTTTATAATTTATGTAGTGTTTTTATCGTAAATTTTCGAAAAATTTTTCGATTCCCAGCAATCCCCATTGATTTCTATCAATTCCCATTAATTTCTATATATTTCTATAGATTCCCATAAGTTATTATTGATTTACAAAAATTCTCATCTAATCCTATAAATTCCTATTGATTTTCTATCGATTACCATTGATTAATATCAATTTTCATTGACTTCTATGGAGTTCCATTCATTTTTATCAAGTCCCATTGATTTCCTATTGATTGCTATTGATTTTATATCGATTTTTATTAGACTCCTATCGATTCTGAATGACTTACGTCAATTTATATCGATTTTCTTCAATTCCTATCAATTCTAATCGATTTCCTATCGATTCCTATCGATTAGCATCAATTTCCATTGACTCCCATAAAGTTCCATTCATTCCTATTGAATCCTATTGATTTCCTATTGAATCCTATTAATTTCCTATCAATTTCTATTGATTTGTTATCAATTTCTATCTGTTTTTCATCGATTCCCACCAATTCCTAATGATTCCCATTGATTCGCCATCTACTTCCATTGACTGACATCAATTCCCATCGATTCCTATTAAGTCCTCTTTCTCGAGTCCCATTGATTGACATAAACTTCCATTAATTCCCATAAAGTCCCATTCATTTCTGTCCAGTCCCATTTATTCCCCATTAATTTCTATTAGTCTCCTATTGATTCCCATCAATTCCTATCAATTCTCATTAATTTCATATTGCTTCCCATTGATTTACCCATTGACTTCTATTGAGTCCCATTGATTTTCTATCGATTCCCATTGGACTCCTATCGATTTCCATTGATTTACATCAATTCCCATTAAGTTTTATCGATTTCTATCAATTCCTATGAATTTTTAATGATTATCATCGATTCCCATCAATTCCCACTGATTTACATTATTTCCTATCATTTTCATCAATTTTGCACCATTTCTTTTCACTTTCATTGATTTCTATATTATCCCATCAATTTTACATCAATTTCTATCAATTTCTACCGGTTTTCATTGATTTCCATCGAAATTTCCAATTCTAAAGTTAAATTTTGAATTTCAAAATACGTACAAAGTTGAAAAATTGTGAAATTTCCAGACCTTATTGAAAATCCTTGAGTTTTGACCTTCAAAAATGTCGAAATTCAATAATTTCCTATCTTGGACATTCTAAAATTTCTATATTTCAATATTTGCAGGACTCCTAGTATTTCCGAAACGTCAAAATTTCAAAGCTTTATAATGACCAAAATTTCATTATTCCGAAATTTCAAAGTTTTACAATTTCAAAAATTGCGATACGTACGAAGTTCAAAAATCGTAAAATTTCCAGACCTTATTCCAAAATTGAGTTTTGACTTTCGAAAATGTCAAAATTCATTAATTTCTGGTCTTGGAAATTCTAAAACTTCTATATTCCAATATTTTCAGGATTCCTAATATTCCCGAAACGTAGAATTATTCGAATTAACTAAAAAAATTTTTTGTATACAAAAATGTAAAGTAGGTACAAATCATGAAAATACGAAAATTAAAAACCGAACTTTTCGGAAATTCCAAAACTCAATTTGTATCTATCGATTAGAATTGAAAAACTCTTTTTTATTTATTTCAACAACCAACACCAAACTCCAACATTTCCATAAACATCCCAAACACCCATGAATCCACCCACCAAAAATGCTAACCGTCAGCCCAACCAAAATTCCCCGAACCATCATCCCCGATCATGCATAATTATCCATGAAAATTTTTTCCCCCGATATTCCTCGGCGGGGGTGGAAGTATGGGCGATAAAAATTTTATCGGCGCGTCGTAAAGCCGGGGAATGCGGCGTAAATCCATCCGAACCTCTTGTTTAGTATCGGAGCGGTCTTCCCCGGTCGCGGGGGAACGGGTAAAAGGTTCCGAGGGTGAGGCGACGACGAATGGGAAGAAGAGGGACTCGTGGTGTATGAATATACATGATCTCACCACCAACCCTTACGCCGCAACGGCGCTCCGCTTACATTATTGTATAACTAATTCCAGTGGAGGTTCTCGTAATTTTGCCGATTCTGATCGTGACCGGGGATAAGATATTTGCGCGGGCGTTCGAACCGCGTTTGAGCACCTCAAGACATTATGCAGCAGTCTACATATTATACATTCGGACCGGGATTCAATTAAGGCGGCTTCGAACATTTCCAGCGTTTCGAACGCTGTGTCCCTTGCACTGGATAACTTTTTTGTTTGAGTCTTTTGTTGTTTTTTGGAATCGGGAAATGAGAAAAAATTGGAAATCTTGACTTTGTGAGGTTCATGAGAACTTTGTGAGGTAGTTTGAAAAATTGAGAGGTTCAGACGTTTCGGATATTTAAGTGATTATAGAAATTTCAGCGATTTTGAAAAGATCGGTGATTTTTTATATTTCTATCACAATTTGACAAATTTGGACAAAAAAATTTTTTTTCGTAACTTTGAAATTTTGGAAATTCACTGATTTTTGTTTTTCATTTGAAAATTTCGGAAATTTTGTCAGATGAAGAGAATCTAAAAAAATTCCTGAAAGTATTTTGTGTTATATTTATTGAAGAAAATTCTTTTCGAATTCGAATAAGGTTTTTTAGAACAATTTCAATTTTAAATTATTTCCAGCGTTTCGAACGCTGTGTCCCTTGCACTGGATAACTTTTTTGTTCGAGTCTTTTTTTTTGATGTTTTTGATGAGGTTCACGAAATTCGATGATTCTTATTGCAGATTTGTTAGTGAGATGATGTTAACGATCTCTTTCTAGGACAGTGATAGGAGCAGTACGGGTAGTCCAGAACCCGCATCGGGTGCGATGCACGAACACCAAATGATGATGGAGGGGTTGATGAATTCGCGGAAAAGAAGACGCAGCGCGTCTCCGGATAATATGGACCGCGCGAAATGCGCGGCGATCGAGGCGCAGAATCATCTTAATGGTACAAGTACGTGGTTTTTCGTAACAGAAAATCCTAATACAATAAAGAGATCAACAATTGTAATTTCTGCTATATAGAACGAACATTCGAATTCGTGCTAAATTTTAACTAAACAGAGAGAACTTCCAAATTTACCTCAATAGTGGATAAAATCCTATCGATTTTATAATTTCGAAAAAATTTGTAAAGGAAAATCCATAAATTTTCGAAGACACCTCTAATTTTTGGACAGTTTGGAGAAAAATCTTTGATTTTCAGGGTTTATCCTCAATTTGAGTAAGGAATTCACATTTTCAGGATATAATTCACCGTTATAAATGAAATTTTGATGGACTTCACACTTCCAAAAAAATTCGTCAAGGACTGTATATATGCTTTCTGTCCTCACGAAATCTGTAAAAATATGCAGATTTGTAGAAAAAGTTGATAGAGTATCATAAAACTTTTCAGTCAATCTAAATAATTTTCTCTCCCTCCCAAATTTCCATGGTTATAACTCATTCACCTCTACAATTCCCCTCCAACTTCTGCTTCCAGTGGCGAATATAGTAACACTCCAAAACCTCCAAAACCTCGCAAACCTTCAAAACCTTCCCCAAGTCGCGACTCTCGCCGCAGGGTTGCAAGGGATAACGACGGGATTGGCCAATAATCAGCTCATCAACACCCCCCTGAATCTGACCGTCAGTTCGTCAGGTAAATTTCACAAAACGATGAAAATCTCGAAACTGACCTTCTTCCGGAACCATTTATGAATGACGCCCTTCCATAATGTAATGAAACAAAGTTCGTGAACCCTTCAATTCAATTAAAAGCGTGCGTGCCATTCCTAGACCTAGATTCGTTAACACGATACGAAAAATTGGGAATTTTCCTTGAGTATTTGTGATATATGATCGGAAAATGCGCGTCATTATCAGTGGAGCGCGATAATGATCTGTTCGAATGATTCGTTAGCCGGGACGATACAAACGCCGTCGAGCACGCCAGCGGCGCCCCATCTCTTGCCGCCGAGTTCCGCTCCAATGGCGACGTTACCCCAGCTACTTTCGCAAGCGCAACCCGTGGCGATGCCGCAATTCGTCCTTACGTCTGGACAACTCGTTCAAGGCATCCAAGGAGCTCAATTGTTCATTCCGACGTCGCAAGGTCAGTTTAAAATTCTGTTGATGCATTTATACCGGATTTTTTGTAATTGTGGGAGTGTGGAAACGGAAAAAATCGGGGGTCTGTGATGATTATGGGGTTTTTCAGAGAATCCCAGGATATTTCGTGATTTCTGCAGGCATTTTTTCCGATTAGAAACAATCGCGGAAAATTTTGAATTGGTTTTTCAACGAGTTATTGGTTACTGAAATTTTTTGAGTTGACTTCGAGTGGCTGAAATAACGGTTTTAGCAGATAGAAGCTCTTCGTAAATCGACTGAGAGTTTACGGAAATAGGTCTGAATACGTTGGAAAGTGTCATTTTTGGAGTTTTCTGTGTTGCCAATGTTTTTGAAAGTTACTTGAAGTGGCTAAAATAGCAGTTTCAGGGAGTTTTATCATCATAAAAACGATTCTACGATTGACTTCGTTTCACTGTGGACTAAGAGTCTTCAGAAAGTTTCTAATTAATCGAATATTATTAGCACTGAAGTTGACTCTGTCAACAAATTTTTTCTGAATTACCTTACATAGTGCAATCAAATCGAATTGTATCAATTTTAGAGTTCGTTTCGTCACCAAACATTTCGAAATCGACTACAAGTGTACGAACAATCGATTTCTGCCAGTTTCATCACCATAAAGTTCTTCTGCACAGTCGATTTTGGTTCACCATAGACTGATTATCTTGACCAACGTTGCAATCGATGAATTCCATCATTTTTGAAGTTTTCCTCGTTACCGAAATTTTCGAAATCAATTTTGAGTGTCCGAAATGTCCGTTTCAGCTACTTTCATTACCCTTGAGTGTCCGAAATGTCCGTTTCAGCTACTTTCATTACCCTAAAATCTCTTCTACAATTGATATCGGTTCATCATCTACTAAGAATCTTCAAACAGGTAGAAATAAATCGAACTGTATCAATTTTGGAGTTCGTTCCGTCATCAATAATTCCGAAATCGACTACAAGTGTACGAAAAATCAAATTCTTCCAGTTTCATCACCATAAAAGTTCTTCTGTACAGTCGATTTTCGTTCACCATGGACTGATTATCTTCACAAACGTTCCAACTAATAAAATTCCATCATTTTTGGAGTTGTCTTTGTCACCGAAATTTTCGAAATTGATTTTGAGTGTCCGAAATGTCCGTTTCAGCTACTTTCATTACCCTAAAATCTCTTCTGCAATTGATATCGGTTCATCATCTACTAAAAATCTTCAAACAGGTAGAAATAAATCGAACTGTATCAATTTTGGAGTTCGCTCCATCATCAATCATTCCGAAATCGACTACAAGCATAAAAAAATCGGTTTTCGCCCGTTCTATCACCATACAAACTCTTATACGATCGATTTTGGTTCATCAAGACCGAAATAAAAGCTTCCTCCGCCCGAAATCCAATGGGAAAACCAATAATCCCCCCCCCCCCCATTCGATCACCATAAAAACTCTTCCACAATTCATTCCAGTTCAATCTCAAAATAGTCCCCAATTTCCATTCCTCCCCCTTCTGAACACGATAAAATCTCCCATCACTTTTCTCGTCACCTGTAAAAAACTCGGCGATAATCAAGGCGAATAATTACCAGTACCGGACCATCGGCCCGGAACCCAATACCCCGTCCATATAAGCTTGGATTTCTGAGAAGAGCCCGGGCTAAAGCGCTAATCACACTTGGCCGACTACATAATATTACACAATCGAGTTTGCGCTGTTATAATATCGGCTATCTCTGGCCAGCGGGACCAGGACGTCGTCCATACTTAGTGGCCCTCGACTACCTCACCGAGAGCACAGAGCAAACTCTGCAACTAATTTCAATGTATAATTAACGTCTCACTACCATCCCCTTTCCGGGCGCGCACAGACTCGGCCCGTCCTTTCGCAACCCTCTACCACCCCCGCATAGCGCCTTTACATCCACCCCGAAACGACACTCGTCCGACTTGCCCGGCACTCACGCCGGACATCGCCAAGCCCGGAACCGCGGATTTTCGGGGCGCTATTATATTGATTGTGGTACTTCCGCGCTAACTTCGTTTCTCGCAAGTTGCCGGCTCTGCCAATCGGCGACGATTTCGGGGATTTCCTGTTAAGTGGATTGAAGTTGGCGCAAGGAACGTTTCTGCAAACTGGTTTCTCTTGACGTTGCGTCTTCGTATCAATTAGGGAGATGAGGGGAGGATGATTTTGAGGGGGATGTTTGTAGGGGGGGGGGGGGGGGGATGTGGGATCGGGTCTGGTTTTTGGATTTGAAAGGAGAAAATTTTGATTCTTAGAATTGTGTGAATTATGTGGAATTTCAGAGTGATGGATGTCTGGAAATTTTCGGAAGTTTGAAAATATGGAGAGTTTTTGATAATTTCTGGAATTTTGGGAGTTTGTGGAATTTTTGGGGTTATTTAGGTTTTGTGATAGGTGAAAATTTTTGGAGTTTTTCGAGTTTTGGAAATTTTGTGACATTTGTAAGTTCCTTCGGAATTTTTGGATTTCTTAACATTTACCGATTTTTGGGATTACAAGGTTATTCATAGGAAAGAAAATTTTTTTGTCGTTAAAATTTTGGAAATTCTATACAAAAGTTTATTGGAATTTTAAAAGTGGAAAAAAATTTTTTTATCTTTAAAATTGTGCGAAATATGTGGAATTTCGAAATAATGGATATCTGAAAAATGCTCGAAAGTTTGAAAATTTTCAGAATTTTCGATCATTTTGAAAATTATGGGTATTCATGGAATTTTTGGA
>JAPYZK010020728.1:0-14193 GCA_030522785.1 Platygaster equestris | reverse complement strand
TCCATTATCCGTGCGTAAACGGTTGCTAAACTGAGCGTGAGTGAGTAAATAGCTATAGGTCGTTAAGATGAGCGTGGGCGAACAGCTTATTCGCCCACTTGTGGGCGAACGAGTTTATCACTCGCATGCCATACGTCAACAATCAGATAATCCATTATTTCGTCCACTCTCAGCAGGGTCACGAAATTACATATTTCATGCGGGCGTTGCATAAAGTTAATTTCTACTCGAGAAAATGTAGTCGAAGCATGTAATTTGTACAAGCTAGAGTAAAAGCGTCGTTGCCAAGGAAGGCTTTTGTTTCGGGATCGCATCGGACGATTAGCAAGGCGTTTCACGTGGCCGGAAGCCGGCGTTTAAATCGAATTCATGCGGGGCCCTCGAAAGTGTCCGATCCCCTTTTACACGTCACAATGCGCGGAAATGACGGGCGATGATTGATCGCGATTCCGTCTCAATTATCTCACTTAATCGCGCTCGCAAACACACTTACTCTGAGCAAGGGGCAAGCACAAAGAAACCGGAAAGGCAGAAACGCGAATTCCGCGCCAAACGAGAACGGCATTTTTGCCGTCTTAATGCGGAATGCGGCTTATTTTTTTTTTTTTCTTTTTTTTCTCTTTTTCTTCCTGCACTCCTCCATCGTGAGGGGGGAGCATAATAAAAGTGCGTCGGAGGGGGGAAAAAAAAGAAAACTTTGGCGTTCGTTGCCCGGCAAAGGCGAAGGCAAAGTAAGCGTGAAATCCGTGAGAATCCCCGGCATAATCACTCCCTCGCGCGAGTACTTACGTGCCATCGAGAGAGCTCGCGAAGGGTCACAACGGGCCGTTTTTCTCACACGCGATATCGCGATTTTTCCCCGTTTTGGAATTTCGTATTTCTACACGTGGAGGGAAAAACGTCCTTTTGGAGCATGAAAACGCGTGCGTTTGCACTTGCACTGAAATAAAATGAATTTAGCTATGTGCGTGATCATAAATTGAAGAGTTGGAACGAAACTTGCTGTGACAATGAAGTACAATCATTTGGACAGTTTTCTCGAAAAAACGAAAAAACAAATTAGAAATCGAAAACTTTTTTTTCGATTAATGTTTTGCAAAAGTTGTACATGGTATAAAAATTTTGACATTGCAATAATCAATTGAAGTTTCGAAAGCAAACTCGAAGAACTGATGATATTTATGATATAATACTTTCTTCGTTTGTTTTCACCGACATTTTCCCGTAATCGTCGATGGAATTCCGCGATATTTTGTATAAAAAGATCTTGATAACCGCGACATTTCATTTTTACCTCCCCCCCCCTCCCCCGTTCTTCTTGCCTCCGCTTTGACGACAGGAACGCCGTTTATTTTGCAATAATAGCCGGGATAAAAGCGACCGATTAATCTGATCCGCGTCCACTTGGCGCTCGTAAATCACGAAAGGTCAATTCGTTTTCATCGCGACGCCCAATGAGTCCATTGCGGAACAATTGAAAATGCATTATTACACGTAATAATCATGGCAGTCATAACTATCAGATACGATTCATTGCGAACCTTTTTTTTTTTTTTTTTTTTTTTTTTTTTTTTTTTTTTTTTTTTTTTTTTTTTTTTTTTTTTTTTTTTTTTTTTTTTTTTTTTTTTAGTGAGAAATTAGAAAAAACCACGCATTTTGTATTATCATTCAATGGAATTTTGAGACTTAGTGGTCCCGAATTATTATTCTGTTGTTTTTGTTGAATTTTCAACGTTTGGAACTTTAGGTGGGTTAAATTTGGATTATCAAATAGACACATTGAGAAATACACATTGTAATCTCGAATTTTACGCGTAAAACGAATTTTCAGTTTATTAACGCGTTAATAAACTGAAAATTCGTAGTCGTTATGCCTCCTTAATTTTTCTTGCGAATTAAAAAAAAAAATTACGTAGTCATTATTTAATCATCCTAAGGACTATAAATTTTGGATGGAAAATTAGAATAAAATACATTGAGAAATACACATTATAATCTCGAATTTTACATTAATAAACTGAAAATTCGTAGTCGTTATGCGCCCTCAATTTTTCTTGCGAATTAAAAAAAATTACGTAGTTATTATTTAATCATCCTAAGGACTATAAATTTTGCATGAAAAATTAGAATTAGACACATTGAGAAAAACACATTATAATCTCGAATTTTACGTTAATAAACTGAAAATTCGTAGTCGTTATGCGCCCTCAGTTTTTCTTGCATATTAAAAAAAAGTACGATAGTCATTTAATCATCCTAAGGACTATAAATTTTGGATGGAAAACTAGAATTAGATACATTGAGAAATACACATTATAATCTCGAATTTTACATTAATAAACTGAAAATTCGTAGTCGTTATGCGCCCTCAATTTTTCTTGCAAATTACAAAAAATTACAATATTCATTTAATCATCTTAAGGACTATGAACTTTGAATGAAAAATTAGAATTATGCATGTTTTAATTCCATGTCTTCGATCTCGATAAAATTACGGCCTTTTCCGTCCTACGTCAGATTTTATCCTGTTTTTTGTGTTTGGCCAATAAAAATAGGTAGATAGGGGGATTTGACGAAAAACGACATTTCGAAAATCGCGAGACACGCTCGTAAAGCCGGGACGCTCATAAAAGTGCAGGCCGGCGTCGAGAGATAGATATAAATATACCTGCTCCGCGATCGGCGCTCCGATAGAGCGGAGATTTCGCGCGCGAGCTCGCCGCGGATTCGCGCGTGTAGGCACTTCTTCTTTCGCGCACAAACATGCACGCGCGCACACGTTCGCGGGCACTTTTCACCGGGGGGATATTGCATTCCAATGCAAATGCTTTCCAATGCTTCGCTCGCGCGAAACGGAAATATTTCCAGGAGTTATTATCGTCGAAAATCGGAAAATCCTGGTAGCCATGATCGCTATTCTAGACGGCTTTTTGCGTACGTTATCGTACTTTGCACATTAATTGTAAAATATGAACGTTAATTAGGTGCTTGGATATCTGAAATCGTCCAAATCCGAAGATTTGAAAACAGTTTAATTCTAATCAGGGGCGGATCCAGAAAAATATTTCGGGGTGGGTTTTCAAAGTCTTTATGTACATCATATTTATGTTTTCAATATTTATTAGATGAGTTATCAGCATCCATAAGCTAAATTGAATGTCATTTTTTATTTTTCTACGCACCTTCGATTAACACTACTGAGTTAACTACACTTAATTCTGGATTAAGTAGAGTTCATTTTGAAAAAATTTGGAAACTTGATACTATCTACTTCAAATTTCAACATCAAACTTGAAACTTTGAATTTGAACATCGAACTTGAAATTTCGAAATTGAACATCGAACTTCAAACTCGATATTTCAACTTGAAACTCGAAACTTTAAATTCTAACATCGGATTTAAACACACATTTTTAACTTTAATTTCAACTGTGAAATATAAAAATATGGATCTTGATCATCTTATTTCAACTTTGAACTCCAAACGTTGGATTTGAAGTTCAAACTTTTACTTTAAGCTTCAAACTTCCATTCTTAACTATAGATCTCTAATTTGAACGTTAAACTTTAAATTTTAACTTGAAACTTTGAGTGTGAACTTTGAACTTCATATTTCAACATTAACTTTGGACTTGAAACTTTAAAATTGAATTCTAAATTTGAACTTTCAAATTTGAACTTTAAACTCGTAACTTCACATTTCAATTTGAAACTCCAAACTTTGGATTCATACTGTAAACTCCGAACCTAAACATCCAACATCAAATTTGAACTTTGAACTTCTATCCTCAATCTTTGAACTTCTATCCTCAATTTAAATTATAAAATATGAATTCGAACCTTAAACATCAAATTATAGAACTTCAAACATCAAACTTTGACTTTGAACTGCAAACTTTTGTTCTCAACTCCAGATTCCTAATTTAAACTTGAAATTCTTAATTAAAACTTCAAACTTTGAGTATAAACTTCACGTTTGAACTTGAACTTCCAAATATGAACTCCAAATTCGAACCTTAACCTCCAAACTTTACATTTAAATTCGAAACTCTAAACTTTGAATTTAAGCTGTAAACTTTCAATATGAACTTAAAATATCAACTGTCAACGTGTTGAACTTCATATTTTAAATTCGAACTTTGAACTTTGAATTTTGAGTTCTAAATACTATTAAAAATTCTGAATTCCCAATGTAAACTTCGAATTTGAAATGTCAACTCCAAATGACGACATTAAATCCAAACTTGGAACTCATAACTTTAAATTCCAACCTCAGACTTCTGCAACTTTGTACTCCGAATTTCCCCCCCCCCCCCCCCCCCCACTGGATCCGCCACTGATTCGAATTGCAGATCTTTAAGTTCGCTTCGATTTCATTGAAGGTCAGGAAATTTTGCCAAAAATTTGCACATTCCATCCTCGTGTTTTGTCCATTTTGAGAGCACGAGAGTAATGAGGTAATGATTTCTATCCCCAGTCGAGGCTTTATTTTTTTCCCCCGTTGATCAGGGCGCGGGAGTGGAAGAGTGAAAGAGAGGGAGAGAAGAAAAATGTAATCTGAAAAAGCGAGCAATGATTTCGAAAGTACAGGCTAAGAATTCCACGAATTTCGAACGCAAGAAGAATCTTTGGCTTGAAGCTGACATTTTTGAGATAGCTCGCGCTTCTAAGCGGCTTGGCTACGCTTCGCCAAGATGAGAGAGGAATGTTAATTGCCATTTATTTTTACCTGCTTACTCGCGCGGCTCGAGCGCGTATAGTATGGAGATAAATCGTGCGAACGGCGCTGATATTGGATGGATTATGACACTTTTAGTTGGGCGCCGCCATTCCCCGAAAACCTCCAAACTCAGATCAGTTTTGCCACATTCTTATATTTTAAAGCAGTGGCGGATCTAGGATTCAATCCTAGGAGGGGAGGGGGGGCTTTGGTTTCTCTACTAAATTTTTAAAAAAGCGAAGAACGATTATTCATTAGTATATTTAGACTCACTTTACAATTCAGAGTCAAAGAGTTTTTGTTATGTCGAAATTGAAATTTTTCGATTCGACTTTAATTAATTGATTGATTTGATTCAAACAAAAATGACGAAATTCTTGAATTATAATTCCAAAAAACATATATTTTTGAAATTTTTGAAGTTTTAGACATTTTCAAAGTTTAAAAATTTTGCAATTTCTAAGTTTAGAGGTCTGGAAATATGAAACAATATTTTTAGATTGAAAAGCTTTATAGAAACGTTTTGAGTTTATGATGAACTGCGGAAATTCTAGAAACAGAGTTTCCTATTTTTTGAAGTGTGAAATTTTATAGTTTAATATCATTAAATTTATGTGTGTTTCCTTATTTTAGTATTTATTCATTACTATTTTGATTACGATTTTTCGATATTTGTGTATTGTAATCATATTTTTAAAAAGAAGAAGGTTTGAAAAATTATAACACTTTCGAATTTCAGAATTTGTACCTATAATCCAGAATCTCCGAAATTCCAAGTTTTTGATTTTAGACTTTCAATTTCTGAAATTTTAAGATCCAGAGAATTTAAGTGTTTCGTACGAAAAATTCAGAAGATGTGAACTTCAAAATAACTTGCTAAGAAAAAGAAATTTCGCTCCATTTGGAGTTTGAATATTGGAATAAAGATAATTTAGAATCTCGATAAATCTAATATTTTGTTGTGATATAACATTTGATATATAACTATAATTGATTCGAATTTCAAAAATTTCAAGATGAAACATATTTTGAGCTGGAAAACTTTTCAGTAATATGTTTTGAAGATTATAGAAACTTCGGCAAAAATTATATCGTAATTTTGACGATTCATATTCCCGAAAATTCTAGATTTAAATGTTTAAATCTTTAAATTCGAACATTTCAAAATTGAACAAACTGAATACTTAGGAACTTTGAAACACTCTTAAAAACAGTGGAATTTTGAATAATTTAAAATTTTTTATTTCGAGAATTCCAAATCCCCAAAATTTCATTTTACATGTGAAATGTAAGAATTTTGATTTTGTAAATATCAAGTCCTAACAAATTTTACGTTCGGCCACTTTCAAATATTTTTGCGAACTTCGAATTTATAATTTGTGAGTTTAGAATTCGAAACCGTGAAAATTCCATTTTTTAAGTTTCGAGATTTACCTCCGAAATTTTCATTATTAAACGACTTTTTTAATTTGGAAACTTTCGAATTCATTACATATATTTCTCTTTAATTTTTACAAAAAAATCTTTTGTTATTATATTGTATAGTTTTGTTTTGGGGTGTGGGGGGGGGGGGGGGGGGGGGGGGGGCGCTATAGCCTCCATGCCGCCCTCCCCCCCCCCCTGGATCATCCACTGTTTTGAAGTAGTCGAATTCGACAAATTCATTGTCAAATTTTACCATGAGTTAGTGTAGTGGAAAAAAAGTTACTATCTCGACTAATTTTAGCAGCAATTCGCTCGAAAAGAACCTTGTTGGTTTTTTTCGGTAGGGATTAGATATGGAAAACCAGATTTGGCACCCTGGAAAAAATGTGTTCACGTCAATAAATAATAATAATGCGAATTGCGAGAGGTAGGCGAAGTACGAAACAGTCGGTGTTATTTAATCGAGTTTTCTGAGGCGTGATTATCGGTTTCATCGGTGATATCGAAATTGACGAGTCAGGGGTATTAATATCCCTTCGGTATGCGGTCGGGGGACTCGCAGGAGGAAGCTGTCCCGTGGGAAATCGCGTGGCTTCCGGCCTGCGCCGAGCCCTTGCCAAGAGTAACTCGTTATTAAATAGACGTGGATAATGCCACACGCCACGGCTCTAAAGATAAGCGTATCACTTGGATGTTACGTGCTGCTTCTTCTTCTTCTTCCTTCGATTCCATCTCTGGAATGCCGCCGCCGCCACCGCCGCGTTGCGTGCGCGACCGATTTCATTTGAATTTTCATACCACCAGCGTTCATCTCGTTCGAGTAATTGCGCTAATCCTCGCGCGATAACGATATCGCACGTGAAATCGCGCGTTTTTGTTGTAGTTCAGTCGCGGAAATTGAGGGGAAAATGTGCGTTTTCTTGGGGATTTCCCGACGATAAGTATTCGAATGTTGCGAATGTGGAGATGATTATTTTTGAAATTTTTGAATGTTATTCCTCATTTTTGTATGACTAGATTTTATTCTTTACTTTGGAATTTTAAATATGTCGAAAATTTTTGGATTTTTTTTTTGCGAGTTTCGTAATATGTATTTCGAAAAATGTTTTTGTCTTTAACGTTTAATTTCTTCGGTTTTCAACTTTTCTTTTTTTGTTGTTGTAAATTTCAAGAATAATCAAAATTTTCTAGTGTGAAAGATAGGTAGAATTTTTCATTCTGAATCCCTAGTGATTCTAGTTTTTATAAAAACCTTACAAAAGATTTTTATAGAAATTTTTATAAGGTCGGTATTATAATATAAAAGTTTTCTAAAATTTGCATTTTTCAAAATTGGTTTTATAAAAGTTGTATAAAAAAATTTTTTTTTATAATAATTGTTTCTTAACATTCTTAAAAATATGCAAAAATTTTTCTGAACTTTTTTAGATCATTTCAATAATGTTTATACTATTTATCAGTTGATGAAGCTCCAGCTCAAATTTCGTTTCAAAAGAAATTTAAAAATTTTTTGGTGGCAGCGGAATTTGAACTTGCGACCTTTGCATCAGAAATCCGATAGTCAACTTTTTTGTCCATCAAATCTATGTAAATTTGGATGCTTATTTTCAATTTGTGTTGAAGAATGTTCAAATCCTATAAAATCTATGTTTTTACGTTTTATAATTGCTTAAACAGGTTATGAACATGATTTTCTTTTCCCTTGTATAATAAAAACGTATCAAATATTACCTTGAGATAAATTCCTTATATCAGGAATTTTTTTTAATGAAAATATGAAACTTTTTATAAAAATCGCGAAGTTTTTATAAAAATTAATGTTTTATAAGAAAATTTAGAAGCTTTCAATTGTTTTTATACAAAAACTGATGAAATGTGTGAAAATATCGACAGATTTCATAAAAAAAAAATTTTTTTCATGAAGTTTTTCCAAAACCACTTTATAAAAATCGAAAATTTTATATAACTTTTATAAAATCGACCTTAGAAAAACACGAATTTTCATAAATAATTCAATGATTTTATAAAAATGTTGTCTGTTTTTATAAAAAAAAATAATATTTTTTGTATAAAATTCAAAAACCGCCACGGCGCGAGGTCACCTTTTCCCCCATTTCCCCCATTTTTTTTTTTTTTTTTTTTCTGCGCCACTGACCAACCCCAACTTAATTATCGAGTGCGCACTCGAATAATGAGAAACGCGAAGAGCGATCTGCAAATAGGAAGCGCGCTTTCGGAGTCACCGTTAAGTTAAAACGAGCCAACAGGTGTAATGTCCAACTAAATCCGTGCCGATGGCGGAACATGGAATGCGCGAGATACATCTCCGACATTACCCACGCTCGAAATAGCGGTCGGCCCATTACGTCAGTCATGGGGCCGGCCGTATTTTCCGAATTATCATGCCAAATTTATGTTCAAAGTCACAGGGACATGTGCCGAAGAATTCCCGGAGAATTTTTCTAGAATTTCTTTCCTCCCTTTTGACTGCAATTATTTGTATGATAATCGAAAAAACGTTTTCAAATCCAGTGAATTCTTTTTCGCTTTTCTGATATTTTTACGTGTTATACGTTGAAGTTGAGTTGGAAATTCTTGATTCAAATTTAAATTCGAAGATCCGTGAAAATTTTTTTCCGTGTAATGTAAAATTGAATAATGGACGGAAAACCATGGATTCAAAATCGAATTGATGTTAAATTATTTTAGTTGAAAATCTTGCAAATTTTTTTATTTGACTCGAAAAACTTGAAGCTCAAAATTAACGAAATCTATTCTCACGTGTTACACGCGTGGGAGTCGAGTTGGAAATTCTTGATTCGAATTGAAATTCGAAGATCCGTGAATACTTTTTTACTTGTAGTGTAAAAGTGAATAATGTAAGGAAAATCGTGGATTCAAAATCGCATTGATTTTGAATCATCCTAATTCAAAAACAGGCGAATTTTTTAATTTGACTCGAAAAACTTAAATTTCAAAAATGACGAAATCTTCAGAAATAAATCGTAATTTCAAATAGCGTGGAATTTAAAATTATATAAAACTGAATTGTTAATTAAATTCAATTATTTATGAAAACTCGTTTTTTTATAAGGTCGATTTTATAAAAGTTATATAAAAATTCCGATTTTTCTAAAGTGGTTTTATAAAAACTTTGGAAAAAAAATTTTTTTTATAAAATCTGTCAAAATTGTCGTACAGTTTATCTGTATTTCTATAAAAACAATGAAAAGCCGCAAAATTTTCTTATGAAACCTTTTTGTTTATAAAAACTTGATTTTTATGAAAAGTTTTATATGTTTATAAAAAAAAACTTTCCTGATATAATAAATTTCTCTTATAGTAATATTTGATACATTATTATTGCACAAGGGAATAGAAAATCATGTTCGTAACGTTTTTTAGCAATTATAAAACGTAAAAACATGATTTTATAGGATTCAAAAATTCTTCAACTCAAATTGAAAATAAGCATCCAAATTCACATAGATTTATTTCACATAGATCCATTTCACATAGATTTGATGGACAAGAAAGTTGACTATCGGATTTCTGATGCAAAGATCGCAAGTTCAAATCCCGCTGCCTCCAAAAAATTCATAAACTGATGGAAAATGGTATAGACATTAGCAAAATGATCCAAGAAAGGTTAGAAAAATTTTTGCATATTTTTAAAAATGTTGAAAAAAAATTTTTTTTTTTTTTAATTTTTTTTATAAAACTTTTATAAAACCACTTTATAAAAAATGAAAATTGTATAAAACCACTTTATAAATAATGCAAAGTTTATAAAACTTTTATAAAACCGAACTTATAAAAATTTACATAAAAATCTTTTATAAGGTTTTTATAAAAACTGGAATCATTAGGGTTCTCTTACTCCGCGGTACATTCAATCGATCATATCAAAATCATCAAAATGTGGCCACAAAGAGTCACGATGATTTTCTGGGGGGGGGGGGGGGGGGGGGGGGGGGGGGGGGGGGGGGGGGGGGGGGGGGGGGGTCAGCCGAGCGAAGCCTGCCACGAGAGATTGGAATGTCTCCCGTCCAGCGGGCAGCGGCGTGCCTTTCCCCCTATTGCCCCACTCTCTTATTTCCCCCCGTCGCCACCTTCTGGGCCCCTCTGGTCAAAGGGGGGAGGAAAGAGAGAAGAATTAAAAGTCCTCTCTCAATGCGGAGAGCAGATGCGGCGGCCCCTTTCCCTCCCCCCTCGATCCCCGCTGGGCCAGCTTCTTTTGGGCCTTATCTCGCGTCTTTTTTCGTCTTTCGGCGGCTTTCGGGATCGCGTCCTCTTCTCTCCTCGTCGTTCTTTCAACGGCGCGTACACAAGGCAACCCCTTGAAGACGTAGTGGCTACCGGAGTTACGCTCGTAGGGCCCCCAGGCGATTTCTCGTGCGGGGCCTCACGAAGGCCTCCGAGCGCCTGCGAAGGTCCTTCATGCGCGGTCCACGCCGGTGTGTACGTTGTGTGCACACATGGTTCGCATCGTCTCCGTCGGATCTTTTTCTTCTTCCTTTATTTTCCTTTTTTATCTTTTACATTGCGGACTGAGCGTGTGTCGAGAGAGTTGGTTGCACGGGACTGACCGCGACTACTCGCACTTTTGGGCATTGTTGGGATGGAGTTTTTGGAGTTTTGGCATACATTAAGGGAATTATGGAAATGAAGTTTATTGAAAACTATGACCATTTTTTTGAACTTTCTGGATTTACAAGAAAATTCCTCGTTCTGTTTTGTACGATTATTCGGAAAATGTCATCCAAATAACAGAGTCCAGCTGGTTCCCTTTATTGTTTTTTTATTGCGAAAAATTCTTTCGGTCGCCGGCGAATGTAAATGGGCCCATTTTTTGTTGGGTCACATATTTTTTTTTTTTTTTATGAGCCGGGCTGCGTTATAATTCGGGGCAATCGGGGCGAATCAGCTCCGGAGGCGGAAGAATTTCGTTAATTCGGGCGAGAGTTTGGTCGAACAAAGACCCGGTGAAATTCCCGGGCATAAATGACTACTCGATCGGGAATGCATGACTAGTGGAACAGCGAGGGCCTTTCAGGGAGAGGAGGAAAAAAAAGGTTGCAACGCATTAGTACGCGGCAAAAGAGTTTTTAACATTCCACGCTCCCCGCGAGCGTAACGGCCACGTATGGAATCGGAATTTCGAGGTATTTTCAGTCGTTTTCGAAGCTTTATCATAGCTCGGGACCGAATGTGCGCGCACGGTGTACATTGGCATCAAGGATGTAGCCAGAAATTTCGTTTGGGTGGGGCTAAGGTGATTTTTACTCGAAGTTAATTGAACAAATTCGAAAAGTAAAGTTTGATTGAAGAATTATGTAAATTTCCGAAATTCTCAGAATTTTCGAAACTTTTTAAAACCCCTCTAATTTCCAAATTTGTCGAAATTATTGCAATTGTCCAAATTCTTTTTACTTTTGAAATTCTTAGAATATTCCAAATTTTGAAAAATCGCGAAATTGTTGAAAATCGTTGAATGTTTAAAATGTTTGAAATTATCAAGTTTCTCAAAGTTTCAATGATTCGTAAAATTTTCAGAATTTTATTAATTATGGAAATATTGTGAATTCTCGGAACTTTCAAAACTTTTTCAAACATCCTAAATTTTTCCTAAATTTTCGAAATTCTGAAAATTTTGAAAATTTTAAATGGTTCAAAAATTTTTTAAATCCTCTAAACTTAAAAATTCTCGAAAGTAGTCGAATATCTTGAAACGTGTTTGAAATGTTCCAATTAAATACAAGTTTTTCGAAATTTTAGAAATGCGTAAAATTTTCAAAATTTCAATAATTATGGAAACTGCCGTAATTCTCAAGATTTCCAAAAATTTTCTTAATCTATGAAATTTCTGAGATTATGGGAATTTTGGGAATCGTTGAAATACTAAATGTGAAATTCTCTAGATTATCAAAAATCCTGAAATGTTCTAAATTATCAAGTTCCTCGAAATGTGAAGAATTCGTAAAATTTTCGTAATTCCAAGAATTATGAAAAGATTGTACATTTTCAGAATTTTTGAAACTTTTAAACATCTCCGAAATTTGAGAAAATCTTTAAATTTTCAAAATTCGAATCACTTCCAAAATCCTCAAAATACTTCAAACTTTGAAAATTCTCAAAATTGTTAAAAATCTTGAAATGTTGTAAATATTACAAATTATTAAGTTTCTTGAAACGTTAAAACTTTTTTATAACTTCGAAATTTTGAAAATTTTTGAAACTTTGAGAACTTTCAAACTTCTAAAATTGTAAAATTCTCGCAATTCTCCAAACTCTGAAAATTCCCATAATTGTTGAAAATGTTTAAAATTATTAATTTTCTCGAAAACTTTGACACTTATGAAAAGCAGTATTGTTTTACTGTTTTTCCAAAATATACTTTTCTGCAGTTTGCTAGATTTTCCAAATTTTCCACCATTTGGAAGGGGGCTTCAACCCCTTCCCTGGCTACGTGCTTGACTAGCATGGAACCTTTCCATGCTTTTGGAGGAAATTTAGAAATCCTTGCCCGAAATTCCGCCCAAAAGGCATGGTTTTTGGCCCCGAGCAGAGACTCAGAAATTTATAATCAAGTGTCATGGATTTTTTTGGAATCGAAATGTCACATACATAATGAAGAATTGACAAAATACTTGGAAGTTTGATGATTCGGGATCGAAGTATCGTTTTATTTGCCATTTTTAGGCGACAAATTGATTGTTGGGAGACAGTTTGTTTTGTAGAAATACGTGTTCGAGTCGAAATTTCGTGCGTGCCCCGAGAATGGCCTCCGCAGGCTTTCTAAGCTTATTTCCTTGCGGACCAATCGTCGGGGCTGCTCGCTTATTGCAACGACGCGTGCTCTTTGGCTTTGTAACGACTTTGACCTTTAAGGTCGAATCGCGGGAGCGAACCCCGCTCCGAAGCACAACCTTTCAAGGTTCGCCCAAGGGGAATATTCCCGGCTTGAATAATAATTATGGAGGTTCCTCGGCTGTGCGTTTGGGGGGGTACTGGCGGGCAGCGGTGGCGGGTGCGGAGGGGGGGGGCTAGAGGGGCTATACCCCCCCCCCCCCCCACCCCCCTCAAAAAAACTCCCAAAAATCCAAATTTAAGACAACCAGGAGTGTATTTCGATCAAAAATGGAATTTTTTGGATTTTGAATTCTCAAAGTTGGCGATCTTCGATCATGGATTTGTTAGATTTTATTGTTTCAGTAAAATGAAATATATAATATAATGAATTCGAAAGTTTCCGAATGAAAAAAGTCGTTAAATATTGAAAATATCAGAGGTGAATCTCGAACCTTAAGAAATGGAATTTTCAAGGTTTCGAATTCTAAAATCACAAATCATAAATTTGAAGTTCGCAGAAATATTTGAAAGTTGCCGAATTTAAAACTTGTTTATACTTGATTTTTCCAAAATCAAAATTCTTACATTTCACATGGAGAATGAAATTTTGGGGATTTGGAATTCTCGAAATAACAAATTTTGAATTATTAAAAATTCCATTGTTTTTAAATAAGTGTTCCACAGTTTCAAAATGTTCAGTTTGTTCAATCTTGAAATGTTTGGATTTAAAGATTTAAACATTAAGGTATAAAATTTTCGGGAATATGAATCGTCAAGATTACGATATAATTTCGAATCTTAATTTTTAGCGAATTTTCTAATCTTCAAAAAAATATTGAAAAGTTTTCCAACTCATAATATGTTTTTATCTTAAATTTTTTTAAATTTGAATTAATTATAATTATATATCGAATGTTATATTATAACAAAATATTAGATTAATCGAGATTCTAAATTATCTTCATTCCAAAATTCAAACTCCAAATGGAGTGAAATTTCTCTTAGCAAGTTATTTTTAAGTTTACATCTCCCGAATTTTTCGAACAAAATCACTTAAATTTTCTGGATCTTAAAATTTCAGAAATTGATAGTCTAAAATCAAAAACTTGGAAATTCGGAGATTCTGGATTATAGGTACAAATTAAATTCGAAAATGTAATTTTTCAAAAACCTTCTTCTTTTTTCAAATATGATTA
>JAPYZK010018602.1:0-10615 GCA_030522785.1 Platygaster equestris | reverse complement strand
TATAAATTGGTTTTATAAAAACTTGATAAAAAAAATTTCTTATAAAATCTGTCAATATTTTCATACAATTGATCTGTTTTTTTTTTATAAAACAATTGAATGCCTCCAAATTTTCTTATAAAACCTTTATTTTCATACAAACTTCGCGATTTTTATAAAAAGTTTCATATTTTTATACAAAACTTTCCTGATATAAGGAATTTCTCTTATAGTAATATTTGATACGTTTTTATTACACAAGGGAATAGATAATCACGTTCGCAACGTTTTTTAGCAATCATAAAATGTAAAAACATATGATTTTATAGGATTTGAAAATTCTTCAACTCAAATTGAAAATAAGCATCCAAATTTACACAGATTTGATGGACAAAAAAGTTGACTTTCGAATTTCTGATGCAAAGGTCGCAAGTTCAAATCCC
Source organism: Platygaster equestris (assembly GCA_030522785.1). NCBI lineage: Eukaryota > Metazoa > Arthropoda > Insecta > Hymenoptera > Platygastridae > Platygaster > Platygaster equestris. The sequence continues at coordinate 10,193 of JAPYZK010018602.1, read as the reverse complement.
GCTGCCTCCAACAAATGTTCGAATTTCTTCCGAAACGAAATTAGAGCTAGAGCCTCATAAAATGATGAAAAATGGTACATACATTAGCAAAATGATCCAAAAAAGGTTAGAGAAATTTTTGCATATTTTATAAAATGTTGAAAAAAAATTTGTATGAAAAATTTTTTTTTCTACAACTTTTATAAAATCACTTTATAAAAAATGCAAATGTTATAAAACTTTTATAAAACCGACTTTATATTTTTTATAAGGTTTTTATAAAAACTAGAATCACTAGGATATCTTTTTTAACATTGAGACTTGCTTGTTCCGAACAATCATTTATTTGACGTTTGTTTAGTTGAGAGTAGATGATAGATTTTTTTAATTTATAAATTTACTTCCGAAGTTTTTTTAGTTCAAATTCTATAATTAGTTTTTTTTTGCTCTTTGAAAGTAGATTGGTAGTATTGCTACGTGAACATTGAATTTTCAAATTTACAGTTTTTCCGTAACTTGCATTGTAATTTTTCTAACCTTTGACACACTGATATGCAAGTTTATCAAGTTTTCAGCGTGTTTTTTTTACTGAAAATCAAGAGTCGTGGAAATTAGTCATTCGTGATAATTTGAAGAAAAATTCAGTTTCGTAATCCTCATTTTTAGCTATCTGAGAAAGCGTAAACATCGAGAATTAATTATCTAGTCATTCATTCATCATTTCATTGTTTATCTACGAGGGAATATATTTTTTGATTATTATTCGAAAATACTCGGAAAATTGCTAATAATGTCAAACTACGAGACAAGTCGAACAATTTTCGAAAATTCTGTAAAGTTACGTCGACGATCGCTCTCAGATCTCTTATAGCCTCTAGAGCAACACCTTGCATGCGCATGACGCACGAAAAGTAGATAAATTTGTAAAAAGTTGGTCCGCAAGGGATGAAAACGAATGTTACCCAGCCCTATAGATTAAAGTTAGACCCGTCGCAAAGTAAGTCATAGTCATTTGTGTTGTGTCCTGATGTGAAGCGTACAAAGGCTCCGAGTCCGGTATTTTGCGACGCAAGGAACGTAGTCGCAGCAAATCGCCTTTCCGTAGCTTCCGTTGGAAGAAATCCCCGAAATCCCCAAGCCTAGATCGCAGCGGCGCGAGCGATGACGAGCACGGATTTTACGGTGAGTTTCATGAAAAACTCACGACGCGAGTTCAAACTAGGATTGTTTACACTAATCTTTGCCAGTTTCTTTTTTTCCAAATTTTCGAGTTCATGCATGAATCTAGGGCGACACATAGTTTTTTTTAGAAAACTTGCCTGTTTTTTTTTACGTAAACAAAAGACACTGGAAAGGAGAAAACACTGGAACACTTGTTCAATTACACCCAGGTGAGTGAAATGAACATGAAAATTTTCCATTTGAAATCACATGAAACACAATGACATGATGATCGCGCTTCAGTTATTAATTGCAGACAGTTACTAATGTCATTTATCGTGATTTAGGAGTGTAGGGTATCAGGGAGAGCATAAGAATGTGGAAATTTCGAGTTTGTTGGAGGAATATTATGATGATTTTAATGATTGTTTGTGTTGATGAACAGAGCAAAAGAGCCCGACTGACGACGTGCTTTTCGAGGGCGCGCTGGCTCGGAAGCATGAGTGGGAAAGCACAGCGAAAAGAGCGAAAGGTATGTTATTGAAAATTTTGTATTGATAAATTGAAAATTTTTTCTTTGTGATTGACTTAGGTGAATTTTTTACGATGTTTTTTCAACAGATAGATCATGGAACCAACTTTACATGGTTCTTCGAGGTCAGAACTTGATCGCCTACAAAGACCAAAAATCAGCAAAATCTGCACCTAATCAACCTTACAAAGGCGAGAATGCTTTGGATTTCAAGGGAGCTAACGCAACTGTAGCGATCGATTACACCAAGAAACGACACGTCTTCCGAGTAAAGTGAGTGTTCTGTTTTGAACGTGAGTTTATAGATGAAATTTTCGTGATTGACTGGAACACTTGGAACTAGATAAGAGAATAATAGAAAATTTGTTTATCACTTTGAGTAATATTATTGCTGGCTTATCCAACTTCTTTGAAAAAGTTTTGCGTGAGGGATATGTTAGTTTCGGAAAATGATTTGGTTTATGAAAAAAATGTTTCTTTATAATTCAACGTTTTTGGAAATGTTGAAAGTTGTGGAAGTTTGGAGGTGTCTTACAGATTATTTCGAATTCTGAAAATTTTGAAAACGTTTGAAATTGTACAAAATTTTATTAATTCGAAAAATTCGTAAATTTTGAAAACTTCAATGTTTTTGGAAAATTCGGTGATCATGAAACATTTTTAAACATTCGAAAATTTTGAAAATGTAAGAAATGTTCAACATTTCAACAATTTTGATAGATTTAAATATGTTGAAAATGTTTGAAATTGCACAAAATTTAAACAATTCGAAAAATATGTAAATTTTTAAAACTTGAATGATTTTAGAAAATTTGATGATTATGAAACATTTTTGAAAATTCCGAAAATAAAAGAAATTTTGAATATTTTAACAATTCTGATACATTTAAAAATTTTGAAAATGTTTGAAATTGTACAAAATTTTAACAATTCGGACAATTTGTAAATTTTAAAAACTTGAATGATTTTGGAAAATTTGGTGATTATGAAACATTTTTGAAAATTCCGAAAATGAAAGAAATGTTGAGCATTTCAACAATTTTGATAGGTTTAAAAATCTTGAAAAATTTGAATATGTTTGAAAATTGAATTTTAATTAAGAAAATCGAAGATTCCACTAATTTTCAATAATTCTGAAAATTTCAAACGTTTCGAGTTTGTCGAAGGCTTTAAAAAATATCGAACATTTTGAACATTTTGAAGATATCAAAAATTTGAAATTTTTGAAAAATTAAAAAGTAATGAAAAATTGGAGAATTCTAACAAATTTCATTATTTTGAAGAAATTGAGAATTTTTAAAGAAGAAAAAATATCGAACATTTTAAACATTTTGAAGATACTCAAAAGTTCGAAATTTTGGAAACATTCAAAAAAAAAAAAAAAAAAAAAAAAAAAAAAAAAAAAAATAAAAAAAAAAAAAAAAAAAAAAAAAAAAAAAAAAAAAAAAAAAAAAAAAAAAAAAAAAAAAAAAAAAAAAAAAATTGGACAATTTTAACAGATTTTATCATTTCGAAAATGTTGAAAATTTCGGAAGATTATATCCCAATTACAGAAATTCTAAAAACTTTGGGATTTTCTAACGATTTCATAAAATTTGATTTTTTTATTCAATCCCGCTATTTCAAAGAACTTTCAAGAAATTCACTCAAATTATTATTTTTAGAAACTTGTTGTTTACGCCTCTGATTTTTGACTTTTCATTTTTCTTCATTTGCATTTTCGACCTAGAAAGTAATCAAAAAATTTGTCCCAGGTCGCCAGGCGGAGTCGACTTCCTGTTCCAGGCCAAAGATGACACGGAGATGCAGGAGTGGATAACGATATTGAACCAGGCAGCAGAGAGCACAAGCGGGGCCCAAGCGGGGCCGGCACGTCTCGGGCCCCCACGCCCCCCGCCCCCCCGCAACAGGAGGCCAAGCGACGCAGCTTTTTCCCCCCCCAGAAAAAGTAAGTTGCCTACATTCCCCCCCCCCCCCCTCGAGAAAAAAAACATCCCTTTTCACTTCTCTATCGCCTCATCAATATTCATCTCTCATATCACGATGCAAATCATTTCCGAGGTTAGGTACGCTACTTTAGAAGTTTCATCTCTCGGTCTTTCGAAACCGCTAACAGAATAGTTGGCAAAAAATAGTACATTTCGCCACTAGTGGCAAAATGTACTATTTTTCGTCTCTGTGGTTTTGGGAAACCGCCGGATGTTGGATTTTGTCATTCACTTCATCCTGAGATCGTAGATTTTTTCGCGTGATCTCGGGTGTGCTTTGTGCTTTGATTTCTTAACCGGCGCATCATAAAGCAACGACCGTGAAAAACGGGTAAAAATTTTCGAGTGGCAACGAAGGCGCTTAAAATTTTTTGCCTTTTGTTGAGATGAAAGTCCCAGTAGTTGACACTTTTGCGTAAATTGAGTCGTTTTTTCAAATGACGAGAAAAATTCGTTCGAGTCCTGCTGAGACACGAGCAGTGATATAAGATAGCATATTATGGCCTAAGATCGAGTTTTTGACATTTTTGAACATTTTCGAAATTTCTGCAAATTTCCGAAATTTTTGCGAATTCCAGAAATTTTTAAGAATTTTTAGAACTTCTCGAAATTTCTAAAATTGTGGAAAATTGTTGAAGTTTTTGAAAATTGTCAGAAATGCTGTAATTTTTGTAAGTTGTTGAAATTTTTTAAATTTTGTTGGATTTTTAAAAATATTCGAAATTTTTTGGAATTTTCGAAATTTTACAGAATTCCTAATATTGTTGAAAATTGTTGAAGTTTTTGGAAATTGTGTGATATTTGGAAATTGCTAGCACTTTTATCAACTTTGTGAAATTTTAGAAAAATTTACAAAGTCTTGAAAATAGATGAAATTTTTTCAAATTTACCAAATTTTCGAATTTCAAATTTCCAAAATTTTTGTGAATTTTCAAAATTTCCAAAATTGTTCACAATTTTGAAGTCTTGCAAATTTTTTTGAATTATGTAATTTTTGTAAAATGTTGAAATTCTTTCAATTTATTGAAATTTTTGAGAATTTTTAGAACTTCTTGAAATTTCTAAAATTGTGAAAAGTTGTTGAAGTTTTTGAAAATTGTTAGAAATTCTGTAATTTTTGTAAATTGTTGAAATTTTGCCAATGTTGTTGGATTTTTGAAATTATTCGAAATTTTTCGGAATTTTCGAAATTCTCCAATATTCCCAATATTGTTGAAAATAGTTAAAATTTTTGGAAATTATGTAATTTTTGTGATGTGACGGAGTTCTTTTAATTTTGTGGAATTTTTGAAAATGTACTGAAGTTTTGAAAATGGTTAAAATTCTTGATAATTTTCGGAATTGTTCGAAATTTTCATAATTTTTGTTGAAGTTTTTGGGAATTTTTATAAATCATGTTTTTTTCAAAAACTTCTGAAATTTCTAGAAATATGCAGTATTTCGTAAACATTTCCAAAATCCTCTGAAATTTTCGAAATTTTTCGGAATTTTTGTACACGATTGTTAAAAATGGTTGAAGTTTTTTAAAATTCCCAAATTTTTTCACCATTTTCTAAATTGTGCAAAATGTTCGGAATCGTTGAGAAATTTTGAAATTTCTGAAAATGAAGGTGGTGCCCAGTCATCAAGCTCGTACGTATTATTAAGGGTTGGCAACAGTTGGCAGTCATCGATCAGTTATGATGAATTCCGGAGTATTAATTGAAATTTCGTACGTGGTACAGTGCGTTTGAAACTCTTAAAAGATTATCTTCTATCACCTGTTGTAAAAATGACATAATTGCAATCGTTTGATTCCAGCAAACTCAAAATATACTCTTTTATACAAAAACCAGCACGATATTTGAAAGATTCTATTCGCTGTAATGGGAATGCAATGATATGCAATGTTATATCATTGCACAACCTTGCTAATTACCCAGCAGGGAGTCAATAACTGGGACGTTTGCCTCTATCAGAGCCGTCGCACATGCATCCCGATCATCTAGTGTTTGTAAAATTTTAGAAAAGCCAAAAAGTAAAAAGCGAATACCAATGAAAGTATGAAAGTTACACAATTGGAACAACATTTAGAACGCGGTGAGTCGCACACATCATCAGATCAGGCGTTGTATCGTTGTGCACGACTGCGTCGTACCAGTTGATTTTTTTTAGCATTCCTCTCTTCTGTTTTCTTTACACTTTGTCATTTTTTCGTGCGTTCATTTGTACATTTTTTTTGTCCTCGTTTTCATTGAAGAAACGTATTTGAGGAATGTTCTTCCAATTGTGAATGCGGAGTATCGTCCTGCTTCGTATCAACTTTCGAGTCGTTTTTTTTTTCATTTTTTGGGTTGACTTTTTTGAATCGTTGTTTTTTCCATGAACTCGTTACTTGACGATGAGTTTGTTTAGAGGAGGATATTTGGGAATTCAGGGTGGCGATTTTTTTAGGAATATTGAGTTTTTTGATTCTCATTACAGTAAGTTGTAGATTGGTTGTGTAGATTGTATATCATTTTATGTAGGACCAAAAATTACAGATCATTTGCATTTCCGTACTTGAAGGTTGCGATTTAAAGAACGAAAAGTTCTCAAGTTTCTAAATTTGTGTTGAAATGACATTAGAACTTTCAGTCTCAAATTCTAGTGGAATAATATCAAAATGTAGCAACTTGGAGATCGTAAAATTTTAACTTTCAGCTTGTGAATTCTAATTATTCAAAATTGAAGTTGAGAAGTTGAAAGAACAGGCAGCAATAAAATCTCGATACTTCAATTTTCGAAATTTGAGGATTTGAACATCTGCGGTTTTTCACTTCTATTGAAGTTTTTCCCATTGAATAATTCAAAATGTTGAAATTCCAGTGCTTTTGTATTAAATATTATATTAAATTTTAAAATTCTGGAATCTAAACTTTTGAAAATTCCTAACAATACATTTAATTCTGAAAGAGTTTCGAATTGAAGTTTTCAATAAATGTTTAAAAAAGCGGTTGCGAGCAATGGTATAAGTTCACGATCTTAGAAACCCCCCCCCCCCCCTTCCAATTGTTTTTTTAGAGAATAAATTTTACACCGCGCCCCATGTAAATTACAGCGTTTTAAGGTAATCATTCGTGAATGATATTCTTACATCGACAATATTCAGAATGAAAAACTGTAACTAAATTTGAAAAATTAATTAGCCACCTTGAACCTTAAAACACAAATGTAGTAATAATGCCCTAATTTTAGATGCCCCAAGTGAACTGAATTTAGGCGCTTGCTTGTTCGTAAAATTCGTATTTTATTTGCCTTTATATTTTCCGCTTCGCTTCGTCGCAATCACATGAATCATTTTAATCATCCACCATACTTCATTCCGAAAAAAAATCAACTCCCGCTAAAATAAGCTGACCGAATCTACCGGTTATTATTTTAGATCGAATTCGTGGTATTTAGATAGTAGCTAACGAAAGCACGGAAAAAAGTGTAGTCTCTAATTTTATCAAACGTTTCAGCTAAATTGGAGCGGTCGAAAAAAAAGGTCGCTTGGGAGGGATATTTCGTCGCTCTACTGGGTTAAAGCAACGCTAATACAAATAAACTCCGCAGCGCCAATTCCGGGACACGCTAAAGCCGAAACTGGCGCAATCCCTGCGTTTTCACACAAATTTTAATCGATTTTTATTTCCGCATGCTATTGTTTTTATAGAACCTCTCCCCCTCTCCCTCCCCCCCCCCCCTCTTTATCCAATTTTAATATATCGACAAAGCGCACAAACTGGCTTGAACACGAGCTTGTCGCGTTTTACTACGACTGCCACGATTGCGCCAGTTTGAGGATTCTAAAGTATGTAAGGAACGAAAGAGCGCGGCTCTTTCCTCTGATTGTTACTTTTTTAAATATTCGTCCCGTTCTATACTTGTACTTTAGAGCGTAAGAAAAAAAAACTCACTATCGGAAATCAAGCATCGCTTCTTCGACAATTTTCGTTAACCTTGTTTTACGACTTTTTTTCTTCGCGGTCGGCGGACATTAATGATGTCGCGACCGCGAGCGCTATTTTACGTACGTCTTACGTTCTTTTATAAATATATACAAATGAATATATATAAATATATAAATATTAAAGAAAATAAATAAGTTATGAAAAAGTGAAGAAATGATTATAAATAATATATGGAACTTGGCAAAGTACGAGCGGATCTTTCTTGGAAAGATTTGCAGGGTGAGAAAATTGCGATTGCGGTAATTTACGGGTGTTTTTGGAGTTTCGAGTTTTTTTTTTTTTAGAGTGGGGAGTTTGGGTTAGAGTTGTTTTGAGAGAGTGTTTTTTTGTAATTTTTTTTTTATGAATTTTGTATTTGGAGATTGTTTATTGTTGAGTTTTCTTTCGATGAGGTTTTTTTGGGAGGTTCGTAAATTACCGCGACACGAGATGTTCGCTTTTATGGGGTGGTGGGAAAGGTATGGGGTTTTACTGAGTTTTGGGGAATTTGTGTGAAATTTTGAATTTTTGGTATGTATAAAATTTGGGTGTTATTGGGCACAAGGTTACTAAGAGTACTGATTATATTATAAAAAATTAAATACATTTTGAAATTTTTGACAACTTACTTTATCTTGACAATTTTTAAATATTTGTGAAACTCTGAACTTGACCGTATTTTGAAAATTTTCAAATATTCGAGAATTCTAAAAATCTGGAAATTTTAGACGTTTCTGAAAAATTCTAAAAATTCCGAGCATTTTGACAATTTTTTATTTCCTTAAAGTTTTAAAGAAGTATAACATTTGGAAAAATTCAAAAATTTTGAAAATTCCATTAAACTTGTGATTAATTCGAAGTTTGGACGTTCTGAAATCTCAGAAATTCCGAAAATTTTTTAAAAATTTGGAAAATCATAAAACTACTTCCATCAAAACTCAGTAAAATCCAAGAAATCAATCAGTTCCGCTTCCCGAAGTTTGTAACCGCCCTCAATATTCAAAATTCCTACCCCAGGTAAACCAAAACATTTTCAAACGATTCGTTCATTCCCTTTCCTTTACAATTCACTTCATTTTCTTTGCTGTCATCTTCAAACACTTCGCAAAATTTTATAACGAAACAAAAACCGCGACATTATCAGCCGGCAAACAACACATCATTTCACACTTCCCTCCATAACAACAAATTCATCTCATTCGAGTCGTTGAAAGACCAATGAGACGCAGAACTTGTTTGCCGGCGAATATTCCGAATCATCACGTTCATACGCGTAATCAACATATTTAAAAGAAACAGGAGTACAGACATTTCGATGTTTCGCTTCAGCAGATCATTGTCACTTGTATCCTTAACGAAAAATGGAATCAATGGTATAACGATGGTTGTAAACAAAATTTATCCGCGTGATGAATTTTGTGCTCGTTGGTTAAAAAAAGCTTTGGTGAGGTAAACAAATCTATTTCCTGGTTGTCAAATCAAAAGTATAATGATAATAACGAGATATCATAGCAGTTGCAGCCCATTCACCCTTTCGCGTAATTACCCATACGTCGCGGTGAGTTGGGATGATTGTACTTCATAGACGTTGCAATATGACATAGATTATTATATAGAACGTCTTGAAAAAAAATAACGTCTGCTTTTTGTTATAGAAAAAAGGAATAAATCAAAGTGTGTTTGAAAACGAGAATTTCCGAGTAATTTTCCAGTAATTAGTTGTTTGGATTTTCGTTTGGACCTTTTTAGACGTAGATTTTCGTAGATTCGAAATAGAACTATTTTTTTTCTGCCAACGAAAGCGAGATAAGGTAAGTGTAATTTTTTTGGGGGGTTTATAAGTCATAGGCCGTAAATTGAAGCTTGACGAATTTGTCATGTGAAGTATTGTGGCGATAACGTTATCGTTGCGGTCAGTTATAAAAGGAGGAAGACGTGACTTTATAGAAAGCCTGAGATAACAGTGAGTCATAATCGGAGATGAAAAACGATCTTGATACGGGGGAAAAAGGAATCGCGTTTTATCTCTTGTTCCGTGTTTTCTGTAAATGTTTCCTTTCGAAAGGTATACAGTTATTATTACGATAAAATTTGGTACACTATTTTATTGACGGAAACGAGAATTTATTATCAGTCTTGACCTGGGTTCACAAAGAACAATCAGTGCGAGGCAATATTTATTCAGTTTATTATTTATTGATTTAGTACGCCAATTATATATTAATGATTGTTTTTAATTGATGGGTTTTCCTTAATTGCCGGCTCATTCAATTCATAGTCAATTTGTTCCGAGGTGCTAAAACACATTACCGAGGTGTCATTAATGACTAATTCCTTTCCATTAAAATGATTTCGGAAATAAATACTTATTTATACTGGAATCATCAATTCTTGAATCGATCAAGAATTGAATCGAAATTGAACCCCATCATTCTGATTACGATTACTGATTTATTTAACAATTAAATAAATTAAATGAACCTAAGAGCCGCGGTAGCTCGGTGGTCAAGCCATCAAGCTGTCAGGCTCGAGGATGCGGGTTCGAATCCTGGCGGGGTCAGATTTTTTTCAGTAGCTTTT
>JAPYZK010018522.1:0-10519 GCA_030522785.1 Platygaster equestris | reverse complement strand
AACCTAAAAACAGTTCGAGGGCTGTTATTGCGCACTCACTTTACAGACTCGGAAATCGATGATTCAATAAAGGGATTGTGGAAAATAGTACTAAAATAGAACATTACTCGGGCTTCAGTCAGCAAATGCAACTCTCGGGTGAGTGCTTCTCTCGCTACGCTCGGGAAGCAAACTTCACCCTCGGTGGCATTTGTTGACTTTCAGCCCTCGTTATGCAAATAGATATTCGACAGCTCTATGGAGGCGTGCTCATGTGTGCGTATCTTTCCACCCGCTGGGAGCCCCTCTCCCGCCAGCGTGCCTATGTGTGCGGTTCTACTACCCGCGTGCGCGTGTTCCTCGCGTGTTTTGCAAAAAAAGTAGAGTGCACCTCGGCAGCAAAAGTAGGCTTTTGTCATACAGGCAGAATTTTCAGTAAGAGTGTTTTCAGTAATTTTCACCCGGCTCCGCCTCGTGCCGAAAATGACGCCCGTACAAACCTCTTACTGAAAATTCTGCCTGTATGACAAAAGCCTACTTTGCTGCCTTGATACACAAACTACTATAGTTGATTTTGTCCGCGACGACCCAAAATATTTGAGTTCATCCTAAATTAGTTTTTTTTTTATCTAGGTGTGTAAGTGGACGGTTTAGTGATCTGGACGAAGTTGCTGAAGCCTTGTTTCGAAAATATTGGTAACGTTGTAAAATACTCTACTTGTATCCCGGAATAACAGTTCAGTTTTCTAATATCGAAATCATCTAAGCGCGACGTTCAGTACATGCAGAGCAATTCAAAAATTTCGCGTTGTAAGTCGGTGAAAACACACGCATATTATTGTAAGTCATTTCCAAAATCAGGGGCGTCCAGTTGATGGCAGACAACTTATTATACCCCAATGAACCCCACAAAAACTTTTAATTACGTAATGAATTTACTAGAATTTTCGAGATAATCGATCAATTCAAAAGAATTAATCGATCATTATATCAATCATTTTTTGCGATAGCACGCAGCTCGGGTAACGCGCAATACATTATTTCGCTTTTATTCTTGCTTTCAAACATTCTGGGCGATTTCAACTTAACTTTGATTTATTTAGAAACCAATAGCTATTTTTGTGCCAGGAACCTATCGATTATTTTGATTATCGCGTATCGTTTTTTACCGAGATGAAGTCGAGGTCTAAAATAGCATCGAAAATCAGAGATGCAACCTGGAGCGAAGACTGTTTTATGTCGCGATCAACGGAGGATACATTGAATTCAATACTATTGATTGAATTAATTGATGAAATACTGGAAATGTCATAACTTACTCTAAAAAAATTCATGCACTTCTTGTGACAAGCGCGTTTAACTTACTCGTGAAATAATTCAAAGACACTCGCCGAACGCATAATATTTGGCATTTCTCACGCCATTGAACTCTTAGTCAGAAAACCCCATAGCCCGCGAGGCGAGCATTGCTCTCCGCTATGTTTACAATATCATGCGTGTACAAGAACGCAACGTGACACCGCGGATCCAGCTCGAACGCGAGCAATGATCTGCGTCGTTTCTATCAACCCCAACATTGCCGTTTCCGGTCAAGTATGGCCGCCGAATACTGCATCATCCGCTGATATTCAGTTAAGAGATGTTCAATAAACAAATTCTCTCTTCCACTTCCTCAATAGATTGCATTCCTGTACCCACAATTTCTCTTTGAAGGAAAATGCAACAGTAGAAATCACATCTAACTGTAAGATCCGCCTCTATACAGCAAAATATACCCTTTAAAGGCGACCGACGATCCATGATGATCAATAATCCTGATTCGCAATATTGAATTCACTCCACTCCGATTCTTTTGAAGCAAAAAAAAAAAATCGTGTGCGAGCCGGCATTAAAACAATAGTACATTGTGCAACTAGGGCCGAAAGTGGCCGATTCGAAGCCGCATGAAGTTTTCGTCCCGAGCGGAATGAGGGCGAAATTCTGCGGCCGATAACACTGTGCAACACCAATAAAATGAATTTAAATTTGATAGCCGATATCTAAAGTATTGGTACTCATGAGACGATTTGCCAAGAGATTTTGTTAGGTTAGCTCGATTAAGCGAGTTATTAACAGTTAATGTTAATTTTATTAAAATCGCCAATTTTAGCTTTTTTGAGTCGTAAAAAAACAAATTATGTTTTTTAAGTTGAGAAACTCATTTTTAGTATCATTTTATCCGAAAAATTGCAAGTTGGAAAAATAAAAAAATACCATTCAAAAGTTTATTATCATAACAAATGATCCTACACCCTTTTTACAACAGGTATTCTCTCCCACGGGCTAGACCTCGGTTTCTACCAGTTTTCCTTGCGATGGTTCTCATTTTCTTATAGCATGGAAAAAAAAATCGTACCGAAGCTTGACTCTGATTCGTATAGTTTTCATGCTCGAAAAAAATGAGAACCATCGCACGGAAAGCTGGTAGAAACCGAGGTCTAGCCCGTGGGAGAGAATACCTGCTGTGAAAAGGCGTGGGAGAGAATACCTGCTGTGAAAAGGGTCTAGGATCATTCGTCACGATAATGATCTTTTGATCGATCTTTTTTTATTTTTGCAACTTGCAATTTTTAGGATGAAATGATGCTAAAAATAAATTTCTCGACTCAAAAAACCTATGATTCGTTTTTTTAGGACACAAAAGAGCTGAAATTGGCGATTTTAACAAAATTAACATTAATTGTCAATAACTCGCTTAATCGAGCTAACCTAACAAAATCCCTCGGCGGATCGTCTCATAAGTACCAATACTTTCGATATCAGCTATCAAATTCGAATTAATAATTCTAGAGTTGAATTTTGTCGCACAGTGTAATCGGCCACATTTGCCCGTGTTACACATACTATTTTTTTCAACACGAGCACTCAAACAAGAGTTTTTATAGACTCGTTTTTGTATGCCTACAAGACCGATTTGGGACCGATTGACGAAACCGCGTACATATACTGTATGACGCGAATTCGAAAATTCCGGTATTCCGATAGTGATCACATTGCGCAAAATTCGGAATTATAGATTCGCGAGTACTTGCGCGTGAAATTGTCAAGCTGACGATGAGTTTAATATATCTATATATATATATATATATATATATATATATATATATATATACGACGCAATTCCGAAAAAATTATCTTTGCAGTGTTTGAAGAGTGTTCCCAAAAATTCACCGGCGACAGAAATATTTGTTTAAAGTCGAAATCTGTGTGAAAAAACTGTGAGTTATTGGGTTATTCACGCGAAACTGTTCAGTTGTCGAGTCATTTTTGCCCGCCGGGCCGAAAGAATTCTATGAGTTCTAGGGCTTTTCCGCACTGCGCATGCGCACTTGCTACTTCGCGTCATCGGTCTCGAATAGGTCACTTTTGGCATACGTAAACGAGACTAAAAACTCGCGTTTTGAGGGTACGTATTGAAAAAAAATTTATTCAAACAAACCAATATCATTTTCTGGAGACTGTGGTCTGTGGAGACGTACAGAGAATTCTGTACACAGATTCATTACTCATAAGTGATGAATCTCCGAATGAAATCAGAATCTAAACGGAGAAATGTTGAAGTTACAGTCCGGACTCTTTTATCGGGACGCGCGATCGTTCTCCTTACCCCCACCATCGACAGTCACGCGAAGCGTCGACCAATTACAATTGCGGTCTCGACCGCTGTCGGGTCGAAGGACCAATCAAACACTCTCCCTAAATCGAATCCCCTCTCACAACTTCCCGACCGATCAAACGCTATCTCTGAGACGAGTGCCGGGAGCCCCTACCGCGTCCCGACAAACGTTTAATTTTAAGTCGTCCCGATAAACGAGTCTGGACTGTATTCGGAATAAAAGTTTTTGCTGACGAACTTTTGCATTCTCGGTGTTTCGAAATTTAGACGAATAATGGAGTCGGAGTTTTGAAAGATTAGTCTGAGATTTCAAAGAAATGAAGGTGCCTTTCAAATTCCATGACGATTCTCGACTTTACCAAATTTTTTCCGGAAGTTGACTCACTTTTATGGATACACAACAAATGCTGCCAATAATATAAAGAAAACATGTTGTCAACGATGACTTTGAACGATTTGTTTTGTAATCATTAAGTAAAATAATTGAATCATACGCACCATACTCTTCGCTCCTTTCGATGTCGCCTCGCCTCGTCTCGAGCGTCGAAATTAACTTTCCACCACGGTGAGATGCGTAATCCGATCCATTGTGAGGTCGGTATAATTGCTGTAATTTATATTTTAATTTCAATACTCATAATCATTTTAAGAAATTTGGAGTCTTTTGATCAAAAAATCACATTTTCAAAAATCGATTATTCACCTCATTCATTCCGACATCGTTGAGAAAATTGCGCAGAATAAAGCGCGCATTTCAACAATATAAATGATACATTAGTAACGATATTCTGAACAATAAAAACGAAGTGTTAGATGATCCTTTTCTATTTTGAAATGCATACCTGTTTCCCAAAAATTGCCTCCCTGTACATTATCGATGTTCAGAAAGACAAGTCTCGACCTATCTAAATGCAGTACGTGTATGCTGATAAATGATTTTCAATGTTTCGTAGAACTTGTGAGGTGAATTGAACGAGTCTTAAATAAAGTATCAGTAAATAAAAATGGTCGATTCGAAACTATATTTGATTCGCCATGCGTATCTAGTTTCTAAAAAAATTATTGATTGTACAACAGAACTAGACATAATACAGTTTTCTATACATGACGTCAGAAACGATGTTATTGATGAGTCTTATCTATTTCAGTAACTATAAATGTAACCCTGCCAGTATATTTGAAAAAGACTGCTCTCGATAAAAGTGTGTGAAATCTGTCATCATCGCCGCTTCATTGTGAATTTATCACTCAATAGCCCGATAAATTTCAATGCCTGTGTGGGATTCTAATGAAGAACCTTCATTGAAGATTGCTTGATTGCGTAACTGTTTTTAACATGTCGTTTGCAGATAAAATTATAAGATGCGTCCGCATCGTTTGCATGTGTGTACACAA
Organism: Platygaster equestris; assembly: GCA_030522785.1. Lineage (NCBI taxonomy): Eukaryota > Metazoa > Arthropoda > Insecta > Hymenoptera > Platygastridae > Platygaster > Platygaster equestris. The sequence continues at coordinate 5,490 of JAPYZK010018522.1, read as the reverse complement.
AATTTGACTGGAGCTGATCAAGCTATATATAGCTTGATCAGCTCCAGTTAAATTTTGTATATATACATGTATACATACATTTGTATACATAAATGACGTTTTTGTACTCGAATTCGCGTGTAGATGTAAAATAGTATGCTTCGAACCAAGAGGCAGAAGTTGGACTTTTCGACGAGTGCCAGTACATCGATCGAGTCCAACTTCTGCCCCTTGGTACGAACGCTATTCTTTACAACATGTGTACTATGTTTCGAGCGGTCCTAAGGTTCCGTTTTCGAAGCGATGCTGGCGGTGAGAGAGAAAAAACCTACTTTCAATCCGTAGCGGGCAAAAAACGATACCTTTCTGCCAGACATCATTTTTTTGCCTTAGGGATTGGAAGTAGGTTTTATATCCCACGACGCAAGCAACGCTCGAAAAACGGAAAAAAGACGCAAGAAACATACACATGTGGTGAAAAAAGGATTCGTCATAACAACATGAAATCCAAGCCAGTCGTAGTCATTTACTGACCGATTTATCATTATGATATGAGTAATTTGTTCAACTTCTGTTTCAGTCCTGAGAGATGAGCGCTCGAAGTGAACCATGTCGTTTTGGTAGAGGCGAACGGTGTACAATCTGCAGCCTTCAGAATTGAAATTATAACAAAAAGCTTGGGACATTTTTTGTTCATCATTATGTCTTCTGAATCACAACATTTTTGTTTTTCGTTTTTTTTTTTTTTTTGTTATAAAATATAACGCGTTTCATGAAAATTTCGATTTTATTGCGTTCTTTTGTTAAAAAATTAGGACAATTAATTTATTAACAAATAAAATTGTACGTGTTCTTATGACTTCTAACTCTTATAATCTTCTGATTTACTTGCTTGAATTGCACACACATATAGTGTCTGTTCATAACGTATGTAGTAGGGGTAATTAGGGCTTATTCGACAAGAGTTATAATTTTCCTCATAGATTCCCATGTTATCTTTAGAGTCCCACAACCCCCATATACATTACCATGTGACTCTAGGATTCAAATTTTCTATTATTCACGAATGCAGCTTTTAGGAAGAATATATAACATCACATAATCGGAGGTGAACGTTAACTTCTCAGCGTAAAAAATAGAAATTGTCTGTTACTTGTCGAAAAAATTCGAATCACCACGAAATCACGTCAGTGGATACATTATAAAATATTCAACCTACATTAGGACGCGTGGCACCGTACTCGTCATAGGGAAGACAATTAAGATGTTCCTTTATCGAGAATTATTTAGCAGTGTAGTTAACTGTCAATGAGTTTGAGCTCACTGTATTATTATAGTGGAATGAAATTCATGCAGTATGAGTATCTAATGTGAATCAGTTTTTCCAAAGATAGCAAACGATAGTATATTGTGCGACTAGTGAGAGAAAGAGGAGATTTCTCGAGCGTGGAGATTGCCTTACGAGCGTAGCGAGTGTAGTATCACGCGAGTGGAATCTCCTCTTTCGAACAATAGTCGCACACACTATTTTATTCAACAACCGCGAGAAATAAGTGATTTCATGGCCCTGCTGAGAGGGGGAGGAATAATGGGTTACCTGATTGATTGACGCAACAATCGCCCTTGGAGCATTGCTACGTACTTTAGGAAGTTGAAAACTAATTATCCTTCCCGTTGCAACAACAAAAACACTGCAGCAGTACACAGTTTTGTAATTTTGAGGTTAGGGTTGGGGAGTTTGACGTTTCGATACATGTCGAGTCGCTCGTCCGCCATATTGTTTCCATTATCCGTGCATAAACGATCGCTAAACTGAGCGTAAGTGAGTAAATAGCTATATGTCTTTAAGATGAGCCTGGGCGGACAGCTTATTTGCCCACTAGTGGGCGAACAGGTTCATCACCCGCATGCCATACGTCAACAATCACGTAAATCATTATTTCGTCCACTCTCAGCAGGGCCACGGAATTACATATTTCTCGCGGGCGTTGAATAATAGTATATTATGCGACTAGTGAGAGAAAGAGAAGATTCCATGAGCGGGAAATTGTTGCACGAGCGTAACGAGTGCAGTAAGACTCGAGTGGAATATTCTCCGTAGAACAATTGTCGCACATAATACTTTATTCAACAACAGCGAGGAATATGTGATTTCGGGGCCAACTAAAGGGAGAAAATGATAAATTACCTGATTGAAGGACGCAACAATCGCCCTTAGAGCTTTGCTACGTACTTCAGGGAGTTGGAAACTAATCATCGCCTTCGTCGCTTTGATTTTCTTGAGGACTGATTATGACTGTATCCGACAGTCTTGTAGACAATTACAAAAACATTGCAGCAATACACAGTTTGGTAATTTTGAGCTTAGGGTAGGAAGTTTGAAGTTTCGATACATGCCGAGTCACTCGTCCACCATCTTGTTTGTATTATCTTTGCAAACAAGATGGCGCTAACGTTTGAAATGTGTCTCTGTTTTTCTTACATATCGCTATACTGATATTGGAAAACAATATGTTACGGAAAGTAAACAATTTGAACACAACATTGAAGTGATTCATTCAACTCCCGCGAGGAATATGTCATTTCGTGGTCCTGCTGAGAGTGAACGGAATGATGGATTACCTGATTGGTTGACGTATAGCATGCGAGTGATGAACTCCTTCGCCCACTAGTGGGCGAATAAGCTGTTCGCCCACGCTCATCTTAACGACCTACAGATATTTACTTACTTACGCTCAGTTTAACGACCGTTTACGCACGGATAATGGAAACAAGATGACGGACGAGCGACTCGACATACATCGAAACGTCAAACTCCCAAACCCTAACCTAAAAATTACAAAAATGTGTATTGCTGCAATTTTTTCGTTCTTGTTTACAAAAGTGTCGAATACAGTCACAATCCATCCCGATGGAAATAAAAAAAAGTGATCATTAGTTTTCAACTCCCTAAAGTACGTAACAAAGCTCTGAGGACGATTGTTGCGTCCCTCTCAGCAGGACCGTGGAATCACATTTTTCTCACGGTTTTTAAATAAAATATTGTTGGCGATTATTGGTCAAAGGGGAGATTCCACTCGCGTGTTGCCACACTCGCTACGCTCGTGCGGTAATCTCCACGCTCGAGAAATCTCCTCTTTCTCCCACTAGTTGCACAATATACTATTATGGGTTGCCATATTTCTGACATTTGCGTAAAGGTTCCCTTCACCAACCTGTGGGAAAAGTAAATAAACCCGTCGGAGAAGTACTTACTTCTTTCACGGATTGGTGTATTTCAGCCACGCTGTACTACAACAATCAGGTAATTCATCATTTCCCCTACTATTAGTAGGTCCCTAAAATTACATATTCCTCGCGGGCGTTAAATAAAAGCTTATACACACTTCTAAAACTTGTCCAGTATTTCCAGGCTATCAATTTTAATTGAACCTTTTCTGCCGAAAATCATTTTCTTGCGACAGTCAAATGGATGGATTATTTTTTCTCGGAAATCTACCGATGAAATGCATCTGGAAACTTGACTAGTTATTGCTAGTTCAACAAAAAACAGTATCAATCTTCAATATAACCACAATGAATTCAATACCAGAGTTTCATTCCAGATGAAAGTAAATCATTTCTACACCCCTCAATAGTTCTTGCCTATCTCGTTCGCTTTGTTATAACGCTTTAACCTTGGAAAGCAAGAATTCCAACTGAACCCTCACATGCCAAACTCTCGTAAAATATTCGATAATATGCAAGAAAAGCAGAAGAGAGTAGATCAAAAACGCTGACGCCTACGAAAAATTGGAAAGGTGCAAGAAAAAAAGCGCGCTGACGTTTCCTGCTTCCTTTGTGCAGTGCTAATTGAACGAGCGGTATTTCCTGTGTCGCGATATATAATATGTGGTATTCACTTTCGGCGGGCCTGCAAACGCCAAAGCGATACGCGCGCGCCAGTTTCGCCGATGGGAGGAAGCCCCCGGCGCGCGCGCGCGTGCTACTGGGAAACTAGTCGTTTGCTCATTCGCATATTCAACACTTGACCGACACCGCGACGGACGGTCATCTGCGACAAGCGACAAGGTTTCCGACTACTCCAAGCCTTCTCTTCTCGCGGTGCTCCGGAATCATTCCAGGCCACGATGAAAAAACATTTTCGTTCATGGTTTTTTTGGAGGAAATTAAAATGAGCGAAGCAAGCATGTAGCCGGGGAGGGGGTTGAGGGAGCTGAAGACCCCTCCCCCCCTTACAAAATTCTGGGAATTTTGAAAAATCGAGCACATTACGAAAAAGTATATTTCAAAGAAAATAGTTAAATAATACTGGTTTTCAAAAGTGCCAAAGTTTTCGAGATACTTAATGCTCTGACATTTTGTTGACATAATATTAAGATTTTCAAACATTTTCAAAATTCTTGAAGTTTAGAGGATTTTGAGAATTTCAGAAGTTTCAAGAAGTTTGAACATTTTCAGAATTGCGAAAATTTGGAAATTCTGATGTTTTTAGAAAGTTTCGAAAATCGTAAAAATTAACGAGTTTCATGATTTCTGAAATGAACAGAATTTTGCGAATTCTTAACTTTTCGAGAAACTTGATAGTACGAAACATTTTTAAGAAATCAAAATCTGCGACAATTCCGAGCATTTTTGAATTATTTTGAGGATTTGGGAAGTTATTGGAATTTTGACAATTTCAAAGATTCCGAAATGTTTGTATATTAAAGAGATTCATCAAAATTTCGGAAGTTATAAAAATAAAAAATACTTGTTCATTCTTAAAGTACGAAAATTTCACGAATTCCTCACATTTCGAGAAACTTGACGATCTCAAACATTTCGAGATGTTCAACAATTTACAGAATTTCGGAAGTTTTCATTATTTTGACAATTTTCAGAAATTAAAAAATGTTATTCATTACAGAGATTGAAAAAATTCAGATAGTTCTAATAATTGAGAAAGTTTTTGTAAATTTCAAAAATTCTACGAATTCTTAAAATTTCGAGAAACTTGTTGAGCTGGAACATTCTCAACTTTTCAAGATTTCCGACTATTTTGATAAATTTTAAAGTTCAGAGGATTTTGAGTTTTTCAAAACTTCTTGGAATTTGAAAAAATTTTAAGAAATATCAAGAATTTCGGTTTCAGAAGTTTATCACAATTTTGGAAAATTTTAGAGTTTTGGAGTTTTCAAGTTTCAAATTTTTCCGGAGTTTTGAAGAGTTTTAAAGTTGTAATGCTTGGAATATTCGGAATTTAAGAAGTTTCAGGATGTTTCGACGTTTTCGAATATTTGCAAGTTTGAATTTTTTCAGAAGTTTCGAAGAATTTCGCAATTTTTGAGTTTTGGAATATTGGAGTTTTTTGTAATGTTTCGGAAAAGTGTTGAAGTCTTTTTGCTTTGCCAATCCGATGCTGTGACGAATTTTGAAAAATTTAGGAGTTTCGACAAATTATAAAGTTTGTCACTACAGGATTTTTATGTTTTGGACATTCTGAAACGTTTGAAGAATTTTGAAAAACTT
>JAPYZK010018016.1:0-10859 GCA_030522785.1 Platygaster equestris | reverse complement strand
TTGTAAAATTTCCGGACCTTATTTCCAAACCTTGAGTTTTTACCTTCAAAAATGTCAAAATTTAATAATTTCCTATCTCGAAAATTCTATAACTTATATGTTCCAATATTTTCAGGACTCCTGATATTTCCGAAACATCAAAATTCCAATTTATTATTCATAACAGCATTTAATTGTAGAACCTCGTCTAAAATCTTCGCCTCAAGCCCCGCAAAACCTAGGGACGGTCCTGTCCATGACTCCCATTATGGGAGTCAATGGGAGTCACGGGAATCATGACTCCCAAGTTGACTCCCAGAGTGAATTGCCTCTCGGCATTTTTCTGACGCCATGGAGAAAATGCGATCTTCTCCACGGCTCAAAACGTCAAAAATCGTATTTTCTCCACGTTTTTGGGAAAAACATAGTCCTCAACTTGTGCAGAAGGGCTTTCTTAACGAATGTGATTGCGAAACTCGCCTTCGACTCGTCTTGAAAACCTCACATTCGTAAAAAAAGCTCCTTCTGCTCTCGTTGAGAAATATACTATTTTATGTGGGTTTCCTAAAATGTATAAAAACATACAATTTTTTATTTAAAGTATGAAAAAAATGGCTTAAGTTCCTTAATCCATTTTTTTTTTTAAATTTATGAATTTAGAAGTTCTTAAATCGTAATATTTTGAATTTGGAAATCTCCAGATTCAATAACTTTTGATTTCGCATTTAAAATTGTTAAATTCAACAATTGTAGAAGATTCGAAAATTCTTATAAATCGTGTAAAATTTTCGAAAATGATCAATTTATTGAATAATTTTGTTTTTATGTAAGATCCTTGAAAAATGTTCGAATGTTTGAAATTCAAATATTTTCAGGTTCAGGAACGTTTGATTTTAGATTTTCGAATTTTTAAATTTGTGGATCATGATATTGTTGAAGAATTCGAAAATGATTGTACATTGTTCGGAGTTCGCAAAAATTATAAACTTTCCGAACAATTTTTTTAGATTTTGCTTAAGATTCTCAAAAATTCAACGAATTTTGGACATTTTTAATAGACTTTGAACGTTCGAAAAAAAATTGAATCATTATAGGATTTTCCTTTGTGAAGTTGACCCCGTTTTTAGATAAAGGATCGACATCCGGGCGACGTTTCATATCTCGCGAATCCGGGTCGGTGATTTTCTGAAAATGGAAAATAACAATTTTTTAATTTTTTTTTCAACGGCAGTCGAACTGGATATATGGATTTTTGACCAGTTTGTCGGCAGTCGTTCACCTTTGACATCGCTGTTCGTCGCGGTGAAATAATTTATGTGCGTTATCAAATGCATGCGTTGCGTTACGTGTAATCCCCTTTCCTACGCGATATTTGATTATTGTACTTGATATTTGATTATATTTTCCTTGAGAAGAAACGTTTGAAAAATTTTCTGAATAGTCGAAATAATTTTTCCTGCTTTTTCTTTTGTCGGTGAAATTTGGAAGGTTCTTGACGCTCTAGAAAATTTTAAGTTTGCGGAGATTTAGCTGGAAATCGAGAAAAAAACGAGAGCAATTTTACAAATTGTGAAAATCTGCAACTTTTTGGTTTTTAATTTTCCTTGGAATTTAAGCCATTATGACCTTGTTTCGGGTACATTCAAAAATTTACGATGTAATTTTATAATTATGCATTTTTGAATTTACCGAAGACTTGAGAATCTGAATTGTTATAAAATTTGTTGAATTCAAAATTCAACTTCCAATGTGGAAAATTACAAATATTTCTGTATGTTGACATTTTTGGAATTTGATTTGTTCGTATTTACGAATTTTTCGTATTTTTGGAACATCTGAATTTTGAAATTTCAAAATTGATAACTTTCAAAAGTTGAAGATACTAACTAAAAAACGTCTGAATGTGTAAATTTAAAAAATCTGAAATTCAAAAATTTGTATGTTCGCTTTATTTCCATTTCCGAATTTTTCGTATTTTTCAAACATTTGCATTTTAGAATTCTACATTTGTCGAATTTAAGAACTTGAATATTCAAACTCAAAATTTTCCGAATTGAAAAACTCAAATTCAAACATTTCCATTTTCAAAACAGGAACGTAAAAAATAATTATGTTAAAAAAATGTAAATTTAAGAACTTCGAAATATAAAAACAAATACTCCATTAATTTAAAAACTCGAAACTAAACAATTTTACATTCAACTAAAAAATGCCAAAATATTTCATTTCAGATATATTTAAAAACAAAAAATATCAAAAACTAATTTAAAAACACGCCAAAAAATATTCTGTTACAACAACATCTCTCAAAACAATCATTAAAAATCCAAAAATTGTAACCACCGTAAAAAAAAACGTCAATTTACCATTGTTGAATTTTTGATACGTGCAAATTTCGACTTTTTAATCGTATTGTACGTCCCTAACCTCGTTAATTCGGAGCCAAATTTGTCCCTCGCGTCATAAGCTAAAAATTAGTTTGCTCCATTTACGCGATGTTTATCGCGGCCGATTGAAGCTCGGGCGATATTATAAATTCGCGTTGCGTTTAGAAATAGATTCGGGAGAGCGGAAAATTGTCTAGTACGAGAATCCGCGGATCGAGAGTATCTGGATTGCGGCGGGGAAGAGCGACGACAACGAGACGCGCATATTCATGCGCGCCTTTAATTCTCGTGACCTCGCGCCTCGATGACGTGTTTAGGTTCAAATTTTGCGAATGCGTTTTGTACAGGGTTTGGGGCAAATGGAGTGCAGGTTTACGATTTTTTGAAGCGGAAGTTTCAGACATGACTATTTTAAGAGTTCTGAGCTTTCAGAATGAAACTTGAGGGTTTCCAACAGTCTTTACTTTTTTGAATGTTTTAATTGAATCTTTTAATTGATTTAAATTGATCGATTTTTATGAAGGTTTGGAGTTTTGGAAATTCTGAGAATGTGTCAAATTTGAAAATTTAGATTTTTAACGTTGTCGAATTTTTTGAAATTTGCGAAGAGGATTTTTTGGGGGTTTTTTGGACATTTTGGATTCTTTAGAATTTTTTGAAATTGTTGGGAATTTTTTGAAATAACTGGAATTGGGATTGAATTTTTCGATTTTTTTGAAGGTTTGGAATTTTAGAAATTCTGGGAATGTGTGAAATTTGAAAATTTTGATTTTTAACATTGTCGAATTTTGTGAAATTTGTAAAAAGAATTTTTTGGGCGGTATTTTGGACATTTTGGATTCTTGGGAATTTTTCGGAATTGTTGGAAATTTCGAATTTTTGAAGACTTTTATAATAACCGGAATTGGGATTAAATTTAAATTAAACGATTTTTTTGAAGGTTTGGAATTTTAGAAATTCTGAGAATGTATCAAATTCAAAAATTTTGATTTTTAACTTTGTGAAATGTTTTGAAATTTGTAAAAAGAATTTTTTTGAGGGTATTTCGGACATTTTAGATTCTTTAGAATTTTTCGGAATTGTTGGGAATTTCAAATTTTTAAAAACTTTTGGAATAACTGGAATTAGAATTGAATTTTTCGATTTTTTTGAGGGTTTAGAATTTCAGAAATACTAAGAATGTCTCAAATTGGAAAATTTTCATTTTTAACATTGTCGAATTTTTTGAAATTTGTAAAAAGAATTTTTTGGGGGGTATTGTAAAAAGAATTTTTTGGGGGGTATTTTAGACATAGGTTCTTAAGAATTTTTTCGAAATTGTTGGGAATTTCGAATTTTTAAAAACTTTTGAAATAAGTGGAATTAGGATTTAATTTTTCGATTTTTTCGAACGATTAGAATTTTCGAAATTCTGAGAATGTCTCAAATTTAAAAATTTTGATTTTTAACATTGCCGAATTTTTCTAAATCGTTAGGAAGTTTTAATTTTCGAACATCTTTAAAGTATAACTTGAATTTAGAAGTTTTTTTTTTTTTTTTAATATTGGAAATTTTCGCAATTTTGAAAATGTCTCAAACATTGAAAAATTGAAATTTTTAATGCCAAATTTTTCATTATGGTTGAATTTGTCGAGTTTTTGAAAATATCTATTTATTAATTTTTTTTCTAATTAGAAATTTCGGGAAATTTCGATTTTTCAAAGTGATTAGAATTAAGATTTTTTTTAAATTTCCAAATATTATAAATTTTGCTAATTTCGAAAATGTTTCAAACATACAGAAACTTTAAATTTTGATCATAAAATTTTTCCAAATTTGCCAAAAGATCGAAATTTTCGAAGTTGAATTTCTCGAATTTTCGAAAATTTTTCTTTTCTTCGGAATTATCGTAATTCTCGAAAATATGGAAAGTTTGAGACATTTTTAAACATTCTAAAATTGTTAAAACTCACCCCAGTTTTATTTTGTTTTCAAATGAAAAAAGAAACAAGTTTTCAACGTCCAAAATTTTTCCAAATTTGAAAAAAAAATCGAAATTTTCGATATTGTTGAATTTCTCGATTTTTCGGAAATTCCCATTTTTTCGGAATTATCGTAATTCCCGAAAATTCGGAAAGTTTGTGACATTTTTAAACATTTCAGAATTGTTGAAATTTAGCCTCATTTTATTTTGTTTGCAAATGAAAAAAGAAACAAGTTTTCAACGTCAAATTTTTCCAAATTTAAAAAAAAATTGACATTTTTGATATTGTTGAATTTCTTGAATTTTTGGAAATTTTCATTTTTTCGGAATTATCGTAATTTCCAAAAATTCGGAAAGTTTGAGACATTTTTGAACATTTCAAAATTGTTGAAATTTAGGCCAATTTTATTTTGATTGCAAATGAAAAAATAAACAAGTTTTCAACGTCAAATTTTTTCGAATTCGAAAAAAAAATCGAAATTTTCGATATTGTTGAATTTCTCGACTTTTCGATAATTTTCATTTTTTCGGCATTATCGTAATTCCCGAAAATTCGAAAAGTTTGAGACATTTTTGAACATTTCAAAATTGTTAAAATTTAGTATAATTTTATTTTGTTTGTAAATGAAAAAAAGAAATTGCAAGTTTCTCATTAAAACGGGGTCGAAAGTTGGGACATAATTGGCGAAGTCGCCCCTCGCCTTGACGAAAACGAGTCTATTGTCCGAATCGAAAAGTACACGCTTTTCGCGTTTAATTGATGTATGAAACGATTGTTTCCGGGCAATTTTGTTGATTCCCGCCGTCCCATTAGCGCGAGCGCCTCAACCAGAATTGGAAAGTCGCCTCGGATAACAAAAAAAAAGTCAATTCCACAACTAGTGTAATAATAATATTTTTAGATTTATTTATTCTAATTATTTTAGAAGTTTTTGCATGACATTATAGTGAAGTAAAAAATGTGACATTTGTTGGAAAGTTGACAGTTTTATGGTATTACGAAATTTTTTTTGGGTATTCGAAGTGTCAAATTTGTATTGACTTTCAAAAATAAAATTTGAGTGTTAGAATTGCCTAAAATTTCTAGATTGACGTTTTTTGGTCTTTTCTCGAGATTTGGTGGGAATCACGTGAAGGTCGATAAAAAAACGTGTCACGTGAAGTTTATATCATGATTACTTATTTTCGGCGATTTTTATCAGACACTTTTATGTAATGTTTATTTTTTCTGCATGGAGAATCGAAAAATTGTAATCATTTTTAAAAATATTTCGTAGTTTTCTTCATTTGTAATATTTGATTTAGTTTACTTGATGTTACCTGCATGTTTTATATTTTTGAATTTTTTGAATGATTATTTTTTAATAATTTTAGCTGTTCGATGTTGGTACTTGGTGAAAAATATTTCGAGACATTAAAATAATTTGGAAAAAGGTATGATCGGACTATTTCGTTCGTTTTTCGGAAAAAAAAAAATTAAAAAAAAAGAATAAATATAAAAAAGAAAATTAAATATAAAAATTCAGAACTTTTACCATGTATAAGATATGGAAATACTTGATTTTTTGTTTCCTATTTCGATGATAACCTTAACGACCCGTGAAAATTTTTTGACTGCCATTGAAATCAATCCGTATCGCCACGAGGGAGGGAAGTTTTTTTTTCTTGCCGCAACGCAACGCGTCGTTACATTCGAGCGGTTTAATTCGTCGCAGGATACGCCACTTTTCGAATAACGTCAATTACGCTCTTAATAGAGCGTAATTTGCGAGGACACGTTTGAAAATGAAAACGAAAATGTGACTATTCCCTATTTATTTATCTGTTTTGGAAAAAAAAAATTAGAGTTCGCGTTTCGGTTGTTAGTCAAATTGAAGGGTCGACGGTAAAAACAAGAGTGAAATTTTCATAAGGCTCATATGTTCTCTGCAAAATTAGATGTAATGTTTATTTTTATTACTTGATAAGGCTCTAAAATTTGTGATGATTATGATTAATATTTATACAATTTTGATATTGATATTTTACAAATTATATACAAATTAATATTGATAATTCAGTTTAATTTTATTACAAATAAATTTTTTTTCTTATTATCTCGAAAATGGCAATATTAGGTCAAATGGTCGTTTTGCATGTTTAGTTTCAAAATCTTAATTCCCGAATTAATAATAATCCATATAATATTTCAGAAAAAAATTACATCAAATATGAAAACTGTAATACAAATTATATAATATGTAATTCATTTTTCCGTCATTAAAAAAATATAAAATAAAAAAAAAAAAAAATAAAAGAAAAAAAAAAAAAAAAAAAAAAAAAAAAAAAAAAAAAAAAAAAAAAAAAAAAAAAAAAAAAAAAAAAAAAAAAAAAAATGAAAAAACGTACTTTGTGGTCCCGCTTATCATTTTTCGAAATTTACTTATTTTCCTTTTTTAATTCCACGGAGCGTTTTCTTTCGCCGAGATTGACGTCGCTCTTCTTCTTTACCGATTCCACTTCGGAACGAGTTTCATTCGCGTCTCTTTTCTCTCGCTTCCACGAGTTTTATCCCTTTTTTTTCTAGCCGCCCCCGTCCTCCCCCCCCCCCTCCCCCCCCCCCCCCCCCCCCACCCCCACCCATCGCTACTCTTAAGTCTTAACCGTTGGTTGTTGGTCTTTCTCCCGTTTTTCCGCCATCTTTGTTTTTTGCACACGCGAATACCGGTTGTTGGCGGGAACAAGCATATTCCACCCCGGTGTTGCCAGATTATTGTTGTTTTTTGAGTTTTCTAATGGATTGTTATTAGACTTTTGTTAAAAATGACATATTTTTATTTTATTGTTTAAGGTCGTATCTTTGGTACGATCGATTCAATCGATTCCAAAATTTTTTTCGGATTGTACTCGTACCATATATCCATATTTATTCCCTGTCTATGCATATCACAATCGACATCACAATACAATTCCCCATCTGTCGTTTTTCTCGAAAACGGCGATTTTTGACATTCAAGCGTGATTTTTGAAAAAACTAATCAGTGAAACATGAAAATTTTGACACTTGTAGCTAACGCGCGGCCCTTCTTTTCGCGTATTTTTTATTGGAAAATCCGGACTCGTTTTTTCAATATAATGACTCGACTTTGACATTAAATATTTCTTTTCGCAGTCAGTCAATCGACTCAAAATTTTGCAAACGTATTACGAACACGTTCAATTACAGTTATACAAATTTTCAGCAAAAAATTCGGAAAATCGAAAATCAAAGATACGACCTTAAAACTTTTCTCGGGTTTAGAATAATTGAAGTTTTAATTTTGTGTCTTTTTACGTGGGCTTTCTTTTTGATAAAAATGGACGCGCTGAAATTGATATATTGGGTGTGTGGTGAATTTAGTGTTATTTTTAATGAATTTACCACCCGGTATATTAATTTTCGTGCGTCGGGTGTTGCCGCCATATTGAAAGTCAGCCATGTTTTTTTGAAAATAAAGCCTAGGTGAAAATGGTAATTGCGTATTTTATTCGTCTTATCGTAGTCGCGAATTTTGAAAAGAGATGACCATATTATGTGATTGATTTACAATTAAGTATCGTAGAATTATTTCTGCACGTGGCGAATTTCAATTTCCTTGAAGGCAAAAAAAATTTTCGCGAGTCGTAAATCAATCAATTCTTATCGTAATTAACTTTATTAAAAACTTTCGTGGCTGATAACCTCGAGTGTAGAGTTCATAGATTACAAAGAAAAATTTTAATTGAGAATGAATTGCATAGTTAGTAAAAAGTTAGTTTAGTGATTGTTTATAATATGTAGTTTGCATTTTTTCGAAAAAATAAATTTCTCGGAGTAAAAGTTTTGAGATTTTAATAATTTTAATTTATTTATAACTTCAGTTCCATAGATATATTTTTTTGGATTTATGAAATGATACTGCGAATTGAAATTTGAATTTTATGAGATGATTTGTATCAGTTATGTATTTAGAAGTATTTTCTGATTTTAACCGCGATGATCGAACATTTTTCCGAGAAGTTGACAATTATGTAAAAAATGAGCAAACTGCATTCGATATAATTTTATTTAAATTGCATTTGACATTCGCATGCGACCTTCAGTTGCATTTTATGTTTGATTAATTATGCATGCATGTTGAAAAGGTAATTTTCGATTGCATTTTTTATCGCGTGAAACCACGATCAATTTATGAAAATCGATGTAACAATTGTTTGTACCTTTGTGCTCTAAATCGTACTACCAAAAGAGTTTTCACATTTTTTTTATAAAATGTAAGACGATTGTGGAAAAAAACACAAGAAAGTTTATTTTGAAGTAAACAAAAATTTTATTATCGACGATAAATTTGTAAAAAAATTTGTGAATTCTTCCGAGAATTGTAAAGGAACTTGAAAAATTTCAACATGATTGAACTTCAATTCCAAAAAAATCGAGAAAACGCAAAATTATGTAGATAACGAAATAAATATAATTTGTTTGTTGGAATCGTAACAAATTGATGAATAATTTCAAAATGCTTAATCTTGAATTCCAAAAAACGAAAAGAAAAACGAAATCAACTACTAACCAATGATTCTAAAAATCCAAAATTTTCTCAAAAAGCCTGTACAAATCTTCAATTTCATCAAAAATGTTGTAAGAAATTTGCTAAAACTTCGAAATGCTCCAATTTGAATGCCAAGAAATGTTTGAAAATAAAAATAGAGAATCAACTGTAATTTTGCATTAGGTTTTAGTCATATATTTTATTTCTTATAAATGATGGCGTATTAATTTAGGAAATTTTATGTATACGTAACAACGAAAATTTCTTCAAATCCTTTGAAAATTGTTGAGAACAGTAAAAATTTTTTAGATTTTACATCGCTGGGTTGTCAATCAAAAAATGAATTTTATCGATTTCTCGCACAAATCCGTGAATTGGCTAGGGAAATAGATGAAATAAATTTTTCAATTTCATTCGCCTAAATGTGACTATTTTGGTAGTCAACATACGACTAATAAAAAAGTAGAATTTGACTATTTGAAATAGTCATTACAGATGACTAATTGAAATAGTCTAATTTCACTATTCGAAATAGTCGTTATTTAAATAATGACTATTTTTTACTCAAAAGCTAAAACCGCTAATTCGAATGGTCGAATTATTGACTAATTTGACTAGTCAAATGATTTGACTAGCCCTAATCAGTCAAAATATCACTAGTCAAATAGTCGAATTTGACTATTGTCGGGAGTAATCCATTGGAAAATGACTATTTGAGTAGTCAAAACAACGATAACTAATTCAAATGGTCAAATTTTGACTATTTCAGAACGAGAGAGTGACGAAACAATGAAATTCGGGAAATTGAATGCGTATACGTAGCTTCGTGGCAGCACCGCTTATTAGGTCGATTATATTTCGAAAAAAATATGACGACGAGGCGCGACAGCGTAGCGATAATTGACGGGTGAATAATTTTGGTTTACATCGAATCAATGCAAGGGTCGAGGTACGCCAAGTGGGTCGCTGCAAATGCCATTGCTGCCAACAACGCTGCAGCAGCCACAGAGCTGGTAGAGCCCAAGGCAACGACTCGAACGCGCGCGCTCTCGGAAGCTGGTCAATTCTGCCGGCGATTCTTCGCCGCGGGCTCTTTACCTCGCCGCGTATTCACTTGCACGAGAGGTACGCGCGTGCACTTTATTGCATCGCGCGCACGTACCAACGTACCCGAGCATAATAGCCGGGCGCGCTCGGGAAATGCCGGTTTGCCGATGTTTTTCTTTCACGTGTGGCTTAAGTCGTGGGAAAAATGAGTATTTTATTTCACGTTTTTCGGCTTTATAGAATGAAATTGAGTTTGCAACTAGTGGAATAGGGATTATTTTTTCACGAGTTGCGAAATGTAGTATTTTTTCTGGTTTTTTACGAATTAGATGGGAAATTTTTAATTTTGATTTAATTTGTGAATGTGTAAATAATAAAAAATGAGTTGAAAGTTTTATATTTGTGGTTTGGAGCTAGAAAAAATGAAATTAAAGAAGTATAATGTTATGATGACTGTGAAACACTTTGTGAATTGAAGTTTTTTATAGTACAATTCGATTTTTTATGATTCCGAGTTATTAGTAATTATTTTATATTAGGTATATATTTTTTATGTTTTATATATTTGTTTCACTTTTTTCATCTTTCGAGAATGAAATTGAGTTTGCAACTAGTGGAATAGGGATTATTTTTTCACGAGTTGCGAAATGTAGTATTTTTGTCTGGTTTTGAACCAACTATATCGAAAATCTTTAATTTTGATTTTTTTTCTGAACCTACAAGATGTGTAAATAATAAAAAATGAGTTGAAAATTTTATATTTGTGATTTGGAGCCAGAAAAAATGAAATTAAAGATATATTACGATAATTATGAAAAACTTTGTGAATTGAAGTTTTTTATAGTATAATTCGATTTTTCATGACTCCGAGTAATCAGTAATTATTTTTCATAAGTTTTGGTTTATTGTTGCATTTAGTGGAGTTTGTTTTTAATT
>JAPYZK010017935.1:0-10874 GCA_030522785.1 Platygaster equestris | reverse complement strand
AATTTCAACATTTTAACTCTTTTTACTTGGAAATAACAATTATCAAAATCCGAATTATTAAATTTTGTAAGTGCAAACACTCGAAATCTTAAAATACGATTTTCAAAATTCCAAAGCTCCGAACCTCGAAAATTAGTAACTCGGAAAATTTTGACGAGACAAATTTCAATTTCGAAAATCGCTTATTTAAAAAATCATTCGAATTTTCGAGAATTTTTATAAATGAGAATTTCTGGATTTTTATATTAAAATTCGTAATTTCAAAAGCTCCGATTTTAACTGAAATTATTGAAATCTGAATTGGAAACCAAATTCTATGTTCGAATTTTTTCATTCGAAAGATTTGACTTTTCGAAAATATGGATTTTTGAATACCCAAATTGAAATTCGAAATTTCAAGCGTAAAATAATTGTGAATCTCCAAAATCCGAATTCCAAAATTTTAACTCTTTTGACTTGAAAATAACAATTATTAAAATCCGAGTTATTAAATTCTGTAAGTGCAAACACTCGAAATCTTAAAATACGAATTTTAAAATTCCAAAGCTCCGAAACTCAAAGATTCGTAATTCGGAAAATTTTGACGAGTCAAATTTCAATTTCAAAAATCGCTTATTTAAAAAATCATTCGAATTTTCGAGAATTTTTAGAAATGAGAATTTCTGGATTTTTATATTAAAATTCGAAATTTCAAAAGCTCCGATTTTAACTGAAATTATCAAAACCTGAATTGAAACCCGAATTCTATCTTTAAATCTTTTAATTCAAAAGATGTGACTTTTCGAAAACATAGAGATTCGAATATACAAATAAAAATTCTGAATCCTAAATGTAAAATGAATGTGAATCTCCAAAATCTCAATTATTAACATTTTAACTCTTTTCACTTCAAAATAACAATCCATAAAATCCGAATCATCAAATTTTGTAAGTGCAAACACTCAAAATCCTAAAACACAAATTTCAGAATTCCAAAACTCCGAAACTCAAGTACTCAAAATTCCCAAACTTCCACCTTCAAGTTCCAAAACCGCCGAAATTCCAAGATTCAAACACGAAAGGCCCAAGAATTCAGTTTGGGTACAGACCGAAAATTTTTGAATCGCTGGAATCCAAACATTTGCAGGTCCTGAGATTCTCCATAAATATTGACTTACCGTGAGACGGAATTTCGAAAAACCCGCGATTATTTTTTTACGTCCTGTTTTTTCGCCGTTCGTAACTAGGAGCTAAAACTCGACTTGGCTTGTACGACCTTGGAGTCACTTTCGCCCAAGTCCGTAGAACGTAACTCGTCGAAGAAGGCGCGATTTTGCCGCGAGCAGCGTCATTTCACTTTCTCGCGTAATTGCGGATTTTTATCGATGACGATGACGAAACCGATGATTCGGTTTTCGTGCACTAGCGGGGAAAAGAAAATACGCCTTTTCCTCCCAAGGGTGAAAATCTGCGAAATTCGAGCAGTTGCGGATCTGCGATTTTTGGGGGGAGGGTGTGTTATATATGAATGTCCGAAATGTCGCATTTCTGAAGAGAATACTCAGTTCTATCGTTATTTTTTTTTCGTTTTGAAGCGTTTTTGGGTATTAGATATGTATTTGCATTTTTAGGGAATATCTATGAATTCGTTCGCTCCTGAAAAAGTTTGGAAAATTAGATACGGTTTTTCGAAATTTGTATTTGTAATGAATATTTGTTAATTTTTTTTTAATATTTTCATTGCTGACTTTGAACAGCGCTAAAAAATGCGAAAAACAAATTTTTGTGGAAATGTTTCGCTATTTTACGACGTTTAGAAGGTTTTTTTCTAGTGATTGTAGTTTTTATAAAAACAGGTAACATTTTTATGAAATTAGTGAATTATTTATTGGTATCCGTTTTTTATGACGTCGATTTTATAGAAGTTACAGAAAATTTCTGATTTTTAGAAAGTGGTTTTATTAAAACTTTATAAAAAAATTTTTTTTTATAAAATCCGTCTAAATTTTTATATAATTCATCTGTTTTTCTATAAAAACAATTAAAAGCCTCCAAATTTTCGTATAAAACCTTTATTTTTAAAAAAACTTCGCGATTTTTATGAAAAGTTTCATATTTGTATACAAAAATTTATAACAAACTAGAAAATTTTGTAAAATTAGATACGGTTTTTCAAAATTTGTATTTGTAATGAGTATTTGAGAACTATTTTTGAATATTATAATTTCTAACTTTTAACAGCGCGAAAAAATGCGAAAAACAAATTTTTCTTGAAATATTTCGCTATTTTACGACGTTTTGAAGATTTTTTCTTAGAGATTGTAGTTTTTATAAAAACAGGTAACATTTTCATAAAATTAGTGAATTATTTATAAGAATTCGTTTTTTTATAAGGTCGATTTTATAGAAGTTATAAAAAATTTCTGATTTCTAGAAAATGGTTTTATAAAAACTTTATAACAAAATGTTTTTTATAAAATCCGTCCAAATTTTTAGATAATTCATCTGTTTGTTTATAAAAACAATTGAAGGCCTTCAAATTTTGTTATTAAACCTTCATTTTTATAAAAACTGCGCTATTTTCGAAAAAGGTTCTTATTTTTATAAAAAAAACTTTCCTGATATAACGAATTTCTCTTATGGTAATATTTGATACGTTTTTATTACCAAGGGAATAGAAAATCATGTTCGTAACGTTTTTTAGCAATCACAAAACGTAAAAACATATGATCTCATAGGATTTGAAAATTCTTTAACTTAAATTGAAAATAAGCATCCAAATTGACATAGATTTGATGGACAAGAAAGTTTACTATCGAATTTCCGATGCAAAGGTCGCAAGTTCAAATCCCGCTGCCTCCAAAAAATTTTTTCATTTCTTTCGAAACGAAATTTCAGCTAGAGCCTCATAAACTAATGAAAAAAGGTACATACATTAGCAAAATGATCCATGAAAGGTTCAAAAAATTTTTGCATTTTTTTAAAAATGTTGAAAAAAAATGTTCATAACAACATTTTTTTTCCATAAAACTTTTATAAAACCACTCGATACGAGATGCAAATTTTATTAAACCTACCTCACAAAAATTTTTATAATCATTTTTTATAAAAATTGTTCATAAAAACCGTACACAAATTTTTATTCAAATTTTTTATAAAAACCAGAATCACTAGGGTTGGATTCATAACGTTGAACTTTTGATCTGAGAGCCTGAAGCACTGTCATGCTTTCCAAAAGCATTTTCCAATCGAAAAATCATGATTTTCCTAGTATAGGAACGAGGTCAAGTGGTTCATTTACAAAAATATTTTCAACATCAATCATGACCTCGTAAAATAAGAGCCAAGTCATTCATTTTTCGGCTTTCCTCGAGCGCAAGCTTCTTGACGACTTTTGGTATTTTTTAATTTTTTAGTTTGTACGGGGTTGTTAGTTTTGGATGGTGAAGAATTTCGTAATCGTTTTCTTAATGTTGAAAGAGGTGTGATTTTTTATTTTTTCAATCATCGTGTCGATGATTTTTCCCTAGTTCTTTTCTTCTCGCGAATACCTCTTGTTGAATTTCAAAAAATTTGCAGTAGATCATATTTTCGAAAATTGTCAAAAAATTTTCCAAAAAAAAGGCTAACTTTTGATTTAAGGATGCCCCCCCCCCCCCCCCCGCTCCCTCCTCCACCTCTCGCTTTATGTATAATGATATTTTATGAATTAATGTATCATTATTCGTGTGAAAGAATGACTGATTTTTTAATGACTTATTTTAATTTTTTAATGTCTAATTTTTTATGACTAATTTTTACACGAATTAATATATCATTTATTGTCATTATTTATGTATCATTATTTTTTATATCATGAATAAAATCGAGAGTT
Source organism: Platygaster equestris (assembly GCA_030522785.1). Classification (NCBI taxonomy): domain Eukaryota; kingdom Metazoa; phylum Arthropoda; class Insecta; order Hymenoptera; family Platygastridae; genus Platygaster; species Platygaster equestris. The sequence goes on along the minus strand of JAPYZK010017935.1, from coordinate 7,021 downwards.
AATTATGCTCTTTTTAACGTACATATTTTACTGATACCTGAATTTATTTTCTGTTCTAGGTGAGTCCAAAAGCAGTAATTTTTAGGTTCCGAATCGTGAGTACTGATTAAGTTTTTATAAAATATTAACGATATGACCCCAATTGATTGAAGTGTCAGTTTTGGAGTTCGCTGCATCGCCAAAATTAAGTGAATTTGAAATCGCGTTTTTAGCCCTTTTTTTCGTGATAGAAACTCATTGACGATTAATCTTGGTTCATCATTTACGAATAACCTTTATAATGTAAGTCTTAATTAATGTAGTAATTGTAGTGATTATAATTAATGTGATAATTGTAGTAATTGTAACAGTAATCGAAATGTAGTAATTTCGGAGTTTTCGCCGTCACCAAAATTTTTTCAATTCACTTTAAGTCGCCAAAAAAGAAGTTTCACTTTTGAAAGAAGTTTCTTAATTTTCATATTAAATTTCCAAATCTGAGAAAATCCCATTGAATACGTGATTACATAGAATTTCGTAGAATGTGGAAAAATTTTTTACGAATTCTGTAAAATTATTCATTCCACAAAATTTTGCGTTGTCGGAATTTGTGACGTCCAAGCATGTAACCTGGAGGCCCCTCCGAAATTCTGGGAATTTTTGAAAATCTAGCACATTGCAAAAGAGTATGTTTTGGCAAAAAATAAAAACACGATACTGATTTTCATAAGTGTCAAAGTTTTCGAGAAACTAGATAGTTTTGAACATTTTCAGCATTTCGAGATTTCCAACAATTTTAAAGATTTTCAGAGTTAGGAGGATTTCGAAAATTTTACAAGTTTTTGAAGTTTGAAAAATTTCGAAATTTCTACAATTTTGAAAATTTCGAAGTTTTGAAAAAGTTTAAGAATGTTTGAAAATTCATAATGTTTGCATCATTATTGAAATAACGAGAATTTTACGAATTTCTGACATTTCGAAAAACTTAATAGTTTGGAATATTTTCAACATTTCAAGATTTTTAGCAATTTTGAGAATTTTGAGAGTTTAGAGGATTACGAGAATTTTCCAAGTTTTTAGAAGTTTGGAAATTTTCGGAATTTCAACAATTTTGAACTTTTCTAATTTTTAAGAAAGTTTTGGAAATTCTGGAAATTCATAATATTTTCATAATTATTAAAATTACGAGAATTTTACGAATTTCTGACATTTCGAGAAACTTATTAATTTTGAATATTTTCATAATTTCAAGATTTTCAACAATTTTGAGAATTTTTGAAGTTTGAAGTATTTCGAGGATTTTGGGAGTTATTTGAATTTCGAAAAGTTCGAGAATTCCGAAATTTTTGTGAATTTCAGAGATTTGTAAATGTTCCAAAAATTCTGAAAATGCTCGATATTTTCATAATTCTTGAAATTACGAAAATTTTACGGATTCTCCACATTTTGAGAAACTTGATAATTCGTAACATTCCAAGATTTTCAACAATTTAAAGAATTTCGAAAATTTTCAGTATTTTGACAATTTTTAGAATAGAAAAAATTTTAGAAATTTCAGAGCTTCAATAAAGTTTCGAAATTCTTGAGAATTGAGGCAGTTTTCGGAATTCTTGAAATTCTCAAAATTTTACGAATTTCTGAAATTTTGAAAAACTTCAGTTTGAAAATTTTTAATATATTCAACGATTTTTGACTATTTCGATGAATTTCAAAGTTAAGAGATTTTTGAAAATTTCAGAGATTTCAAACACTTATGAAAATTCTGAAAATGTAGGAAATTTTTATAATTCCAACAATTTTCCGAATTTTCGAAGTTTGAAGTATTTTCAAGATTTTGGGAGTTATTGGAGTTTTAAAAAGTTTAAGAATTTCAAAATTTCCGTAAATTTCAGAGATTTGTAAAAGTTTCAAAAGTTCTGAAAATTTTAAATATTCTCATAATTCTCGATATTACAAAAATTTTACGAATTTTTCACATTTCGAGAAACTTGATAATTAGAAACATGTCAAGATTTTCAATCATTTAGATAATTGTGGAAATTCTTACTATTTCGACAATTTTCAGAATTCCAACAATTTTCAGAAATTTCAAAGATTTAAAAAAGTTCCGAAAATCTTGAGAATTAAGGCAGTTTTCATGATTCTTAAAATTTCGAAAATTTGACAAGCTTCTAAAATTTCGGGAAACTTTAGTTGTAACATTTTAAATATATTTCAACATTTCCGACTATTTCGATGAATTTCAAAGTTCAGAGGATTTTAAAAAATCTCAGAGATTTCAAACACTCATGATCCTATTTCCTTTCTAAAACTTTTATTTTTCAAATTTTTCCTATTCTTTTCGAGAAAAAACCCCCTTCCCCCCCCCCCCCCCCCCCGAACGAAAATTCTGATTATGTTCTTGTTGACGTCACAATATTGAAAACTCCCCCCCCTCCCCCTGTCACAAACTGCCACAGATGTGCTGACTCCCTCCCTCCCCCCAATTTGAAAAACCCAAATTAAGATTTCAAGGTTTACAAAGTTTTAGGGCTTGTAAGGTTTTCGTGAAGATAATAACCTTAAAAAAATCTAAAATTTTCGAGGTTTCAAATAATGAGTACACAGAAAAGTTGGTTCGCTACAGCCAACCAAACATTTGGTAGATAATATTTAGCCAACCAAATTTTCATTCGTGCGTATCAAATTTTGACTAACTGTACCAAATTTTCATTTAGCTGAAACGCATTTTTGGTCGTTGGTAATAAAATTTTGCTCTCTCTACCTAACTTTTTGATTGATGTTCCGCGGAAAACCCTCAAAAAAACCATAAAAATTTATGTTCGTAACAAAGAACGACTACTTCAGATTAGGTTAGGCACTTTGGAAACCCAGAAATTTTCATGGTTTTTTGGGTGGATTTCCGCGGAACTCGGTAGTAACCAAATATCAACGAAATGTCTGGACGATTTTTCAATGTAGACTGCGCATTTTTTGTTTGGGAGTCCCAGTTTCCGAAGTAAAAAAAAAATGTTCGAATGCATACATAACCGCTGAAAATCCGAGTCCCACACACGTGGTCGGCGTAGATTGTGCATGGTTCTCCCATTTACCCAGTTCCCCTAGCACGACTCCTCGATAGGTACGGGTTGGTTACATAACCCGAGTGAAAGTGGCACACCGAGCACCAACATCGGAGGTTCTCCGCATCGAGGCAAGCTCGCCGTCCACCAAATTCGATCTAACGATGAAATAACGGCCGAAAACGTCGTCGCTACACCTGTCCCAGTTTCGTATTTTTTCCTCCACTGCCTTCTCAAACAAGCTTTGTATTCTCAAAGTTCCTTTTTCTGTTTGATTCTCATTCTTTCTTCTATATTCCTCCCATTCGTTTTATTTTCTACTTTTGTGTACCTCGGATCTTTTTATCCGTGTCAGGTGGGATTTATTATCTCGCCTTCTAGGAGCCTTCGCCATGCGCTGATATCGGGGAATTTGGATTAATTAAGGCGACAGGAGGTGTATTTCTGGATTTTTTTATTTCGACTAGACATGATGCGCGCACTGTTTATTGTTATAAGCGCATTTTACCATTATAATTTCTTCGAACAATTCCTAAAAATGCTATTACAGATTTCAATGGATATTTTATACTTTATGTATGAATTTCTGACGATTCCTATTAATTTCCATCTATTTCCATGGATTTTCCTCGATTCTCATAAATTCCCACTGATGCCTATGAATTCCCATAGATCCTTATGAATTCCCATCAATTGCTATTGATTTCCATTTATTCCCATTATTATGGACTATCAACTCTCGATTCCGATGGATTTCTACCAATTATTCTGTTACGAAATTACTTACGTTTCAGAAAAATGAATGAATTTCAAAAACTCGATGAAATTTAGACAACTTTTCCATGTCTAAAAATGTTCAAGAAGAAAATACTGTCAGATGTATATTTCCTGAATATTCGTAAATTTTTTAAAAATTCATAGGTTACTCAAAATGTCGAAATTATGCCACAATTTCAGGTAATTTCAAGAAATCCATGATTTTTTTTCTTTTATATTTCTGAATTTCATACACATTTTAAAAGGTATGAATTGTAAAAATTGGAACCGACTCTAATTTTTCGGATAATTTATCATTCCAGTAATTTTGAACATTTTCTAGAATTTGTAAAAAATATATCAAAATTTAGAAGTCGTATGAACGTGATCGTAATTTCATGAAAATGGAAGGAAAATTCCATACAGTTTACTGTAATTTCGAAAATTTCCAAACCTCCCGTGACTTCGCGTGTTTTACAAATGTAGACAATTTTTTGAAAATCGTCGAAGTATCCAGAACTTGATCGAACTTGTAACAATCACACTCACGCGTTACAAGGTTCGTTCGAGAAAGGGTTGAAGAGAATTTATAAGCGGAGATGTAGATAAGAGGTAATCATGGAAAAGATAGAAAATCTATGAGCACGACCTTCCACGACGTAACCGAACCTAGATACAGGTGCTTCAGACGTGAAATAGTTATATGGATCGGGTGCGAGCTGGAGTGAGAGGACAGGTCCATGTGTGCCACTTTGTCTACTTTGTCTAGACGAGAGTCAAGCTACTCTCACACTTTGCGAACGAACGAACGTAACTTTTACGCGAATCGTTTTTTCAGCCTCGATCAGTATGAAAAAACGTTCTCATATTTCTTTGCTAGCGACCAAGTTGGTGGAAACGAAATTTACACTGGGAAATGAAAAATTTCGAAAACTGAGTTTGAGAAATAATACTGAAAAAGCCTGAATTTTTGAATTTAAATTCTGATTGTTCGATTTTGGAGGTGTCAAGGAATTTTTCAAATCCAAAATTTTCAAAATGAAAAACTAAGAAAATTGAGACTGAGAATATAATGTTGAAAAATCCTGAATTTTTTATTTTAAATTCTGGTTGTTCGATTTTAGAGGTGTCAAGGAATTTCGGAAATCCAAAATTTAATGTGCATTTTGAAATTCATGTTTAAAATTTTTTTATTTTAGAATGCTAATTGGGTTACTGATTTCGAAAAATTAAGAAAAGCTAGATTTTTTACCGTAATAATTATTCGTTATTTGAAAATTTTTTAAATTTGAATTTAATTGCGTAAATGTTGGAGAAGTGAGAAAATTTCAAGAATTCGAATTCTCGAACTTATTGAAAAATTTTTTAAAGTCTATACTTGTTCAAATTTAAGAAAAAATTCAAGAAATTTAGTTAGATTTTCAAAAAATAGCCGGAATTTTCATCATACAATATAATTTTTGATTCGAAAAATGAATGCATTTTTCATCTGAATGATCTGTAGTTCGAAAATTTCATATCTGTAAACTTCGAAAATGTTACAAATTATTCAAATTCGGAAATCACAACGATTAAATTAAAAAAATGAGGAAAAAGGAAATAAAAACCTGAAATATTGACCCAAAATAAATCGCGTTTCACAATCATTGAATTTCCAAATTCGAGGACTAAATTTCGAAAACCGGATAAAGTCTAAAATGACGAGTAAATTAAATATTTCCATCTTATCACTGACGCATAATTGCACGTATAAAAAATCGTCATCACCGCAAAGAAAGTTTACTTATACGTGTATTTCTCTGAGCGATTATTTGTTCTGCAAAGGTGATCTTTCCTTCAAAGAGTCCGAGGGCCATGACTGATAAGAAAGCGTCATCGCACCGGCGTATGAAACGCGTACGTTGATGCCTATGAAATTATCATGCGAATCTTCCACTGGATTTTCCGTACACACGGTAAATTCTATTGTTTTTTCATAATTTTGTAACAAATAGACATGCAGGTCAATTGTTGTATTATACTCACGGAATCGAGTTCCGAAAAATTATGAAATTTTAGCAGTTTCGTAAATTTTGGAACTTTAAAATTCTGGAATTCTTGAGTTTTCAAGAATTTTGAGAAAGTTCGAAGATCAGAAGTTCTGATATTTTGTAAATTTTGCAAGTTTGGAATTTTTTGGAAATTTTGAAGTTTTATGGTCTAGAAGCTTCTAAATTTTTTGAGTTGCGATTTGAAAATTGCAAGTTTGGAAATTTTGAAAGTTTTGAAGTTCTCGAGATTTTGGGATTTTGTAGTTTTTGAAAGTTTTCGAATAATTAGGGAGTTTTTATGGATTTTGAATTGAAGAAACTTGAAGAGTTTAGAATTTTTTGAGTCATGGGATTTTGAAGTTCAAATGACTTTAAATGACTTGAAATGAATTTGAAGACTCATGAAGTTTCGAAGTTTTGGAAGTTTCGTAAATTTTGGAACTTTTGGAAATTCTGGAATTCTTGAGTTTTCAAGAATTTTGAGAAAGTTCGAAGTTCAGAAGTTCTGATATTTTGTAAATTTTTCAAGTTTGGAATTTTTTGAAAATTTTGAAGTTTTATGGTCTAGGAGATTCTGAATTTTTTGAGTTGCGATTTAAAAATTGCAACTTTGAAAATTTTGAATGTTTTGAAGTTTTCGAGATTTTGGGATTTTGTAGTTTTTGAAAGTTTTCGAAGAATTTGGGAGTTTTTATGGATTTTGAATTGGAGAAACTTGAAGAGTTTAGAATTTTTTGAGTCATGGGATTTGGAAGTTTAAATGACTTTAAATGACTTAAAATGATTTTAAAGTCTCATGAAGTTTCGAAGTTTTGGAAGTTTCGTAAATTTTGGAGCTTTTGAAAATTCTGGAATTCTCGAGTTTTTAAGAATTTTGAGAAAGTTCGAAGTTTAGAAGTTCTGATGTTTTGTAAATTTTGCAAGTTTGGAATTTTTTAAAAATTTTGAAGTTTTATGGTCTAGAAGATTCTAAAATTTTGAAGTTTGTTATGAATTGCAGTTTTGGAAATTTTTAAAGTTTTGAAGGTTTCAAAATTTGGCGATTGTGTAGTTATTAAAAATTTTCGAACAATTTCAGAGTTTTTATGTATTTTTAATTTTAGAAGCTCGAAGAGTTAAGAATTTTTCGAGTTGTGGAATTTTGAAGTTTTGGAAGTTTTGGAATTTTGAAGTTGTGCAGACTTAGGAAGTTTC
>JAPYZK010017860.1:0-10069 GCA_030522785.1 Platygaster equestris | reverse complement strand
AAGTTTTGTGAAATTTGCATTTTTTATAAAGTGGTTTTATGAAAGTTTTATGAAAAAAATTTTTTTATTAAAATTTTTTTTCAACATTTTAGAAAATATGCAAAATTTTTCTTACCTTTTTTGGATCATTATGTTGATGTATATACCATTTTTTATCAGTTTATGAGGCTCTAGCTCAAATTTGGTTTCGAAAGAAAATTAAAAATTTTTTGGAGGCAGCGAGATTTGAACTTGCAGCCTTTGCATCAGAAATCCGATGGTCAAATTTCTTGTCCATCAAATGTATGTCATTTTGGATGCTTATTTTCAATTTAAGTTGAGGCATTTTCAAATCCTATAAAATCATATGTTTTTACGTTTTGTAATTTCTAAAAAACGTTATGAACATGATTTTCTATTCCCTTGTGTAATAAAAACGTATCAAATAACTATAAGAGAAATTCCTTACATCAGGAAAGTTTTTTTATAAAAATATGAAACTTTTTATAAAAATCGCGAAGTTTTCATTGAAATAAAGATTGTATAAGAGAAAATTAAGAGGCTTTCAATTGTTTCCATAAAAAAATAGATGAAATGTATGAAAATTTTGACAGATTTTATGAAAAAAAATTTTTCCATAAAGTTTTAATAAAACCACTTTATAAAAACCAAAAGTTTTATACAACTTTAATAAAATCAACCTTATAAAAAAATGAATCTCTAGAAATAATTTACTAATTTTATAAAAATGTTGCCTGTTTTTATAAAAACTACTATCATTAGGGAATACTAAGACAAAAAAAATTTTTTTGTGTTTCAGAATCATCAGTATGCCGACTCATACTCCCAAGTAGTAAGTCAAAAAACGGAGTTTTTACATTTACAACGCTTGTTAAAATGATTTTGTATTTTGACTGCAAGAAATTGAGTAAAAAGCCAGTTTCCCAACTTCTCATGTGACCTCCGAAAATAACTCGGAGCGCGGATGATGCATTGCGTATAAATGCGCCAAAACGTTGTATCAAGTCCAGATATTAATAACAAAGGGAATCCCTCCCGCATCCGCTTTGATTAGCAGGGCCAGCAATTTTTTCACGAGATTTATCGCGCGTGACGTATGTGATTTTTGTTTAAATTGGGGTGGGAAAAAGTTTAGTTTGGGTTTTTTAAGGTGTTGAAGGTTTATTGGAAAAGGTATTTTGGGGGGTGGGGGGGGGAGGGGGGGGAGGGTTGACACTGGGTAAGTTTTTTTCAGTTTTGAATTAGTTTGGGATGAATTTTGGGGATGCATTAATTTTCGTACACGTAAATGGAAAAATTTGCGATTTTTCCGAAATATTTTCCAGAGTATATCAGATTTGAAAAATGAAAATTATAGATACTAACGCGAATTTGTGAAGATGAATCGAATTTTGGTAATTGATCATTTTATGACGGATCGAAATTTGTTGAAATTTTGATAAAATGTTTTGATCGGTAGAGAAATTTCAGAAATTTATAAAATATCAATTATTTCAGAAATAATGAGGATTTGCGTAATTTTTAGATATTTCGAAATTTTTAGATTGAATAAAAATTTAAAAACTTCAGACATTTGAATATCAAAAACATTGATTGTGATAGTATTTACATTTTGAAACATCCAAAACTTCGAATTTTGGTATTGACAATTCTACGGCAAATTGAAATTTCTCGAAACTTCGATAAATTGTTCTGATTGGTCGAGAAATTCTAAAAATTACCCAAATTTCAGAAATTCCTAATATTTCTGAAAATGCAGATATTAAAAATAATACTTTCGATATTTTACATCTCAAAAGATCCAAAAATTTCGAACTTTGGAAATTGACAATTTTACGACAAATCGAAATTTGTCAGAATTTTCATAAAATGACAAAATTGGTCAAAAACTTTTGAAAATGAAAAAAATTCCATGAATTCCAGACATTTTTAATAATTCTGAAATTATGAAAAATTCTGGAAATTTGTAAATTTCCGAAAAAATATGAAAATTTCTAAAATTTTCAGAATTTCTAGAAATTCGAATATTATAAAACAAATTCATTCTGATATTTTATATCTCAAAACATCCAAAAATTTCTATTTACGCAGATTTTTAGAATTATTCTTGATAATTAGTCAAATGAAAAATGTAAAACTTCCGGACAAATCGAAATGTTATCAAATTTTGACTCAATTTTCGCATCACCCGGGAAATACACAAATATTCACCGAAAATCCCAATACTCAAATTTAATGCCATCATCGTTCATCCCAAAACGTCGGATTAATTTACAGTTGATTTTATATTCGCACGAACTTTTAATTGATGTGGTTTTATGCTGCGAAAAATAAATCGGTATGGAGATTTATTCATTAACGCCGCGTTTCGGTCGAACTGAGGAAGAAGCGATGAATATTAATCGCATTTTAATGATGATTTCGTGATATTTTTTCATATAATCACTGCACAACGCTGTCGGGCATTTTCGGTTTGGAAATATTGATGTCTTCGAGTTTTGTGCAATGTTGAATTACGTTTGAAGAGAAAACGTCGAAAATTTCGATCTGGGAGAAAATTTTCGATCATTTTTGATAATTATTTAGATTTAACTGATGAATAATTGAGAAATGAAAATATTGGCTGTGTTCTGTAAGAAAATTTTGACGAATTTCGAAATATTTTTGGGATCGATTTAATTTTTTATCTTATTATTTAAAATGCCTAATTTTTTGATAATTAGTGTCGTAAACTTTTTACATTTTTTTCCAAAATCAATGGAATTTTTTTAGGAGTCATAAAAGTTGGTGAAAACTTGAAAAAATTTGTCAAATTGTTTGATTGCCTAGAAAACGTTGTACACTTTTTGATATTTTTGAAGAATCTTCAACTCAGAAATTTTTCGAGATTTCGTAATTTTTGGAACATTTTGGAATAGTGGGTTTTTTTTCCTATTTGTAAGATTTGACGTAAAAAGGAAAGATTCTACAGTATCAATCATAAAATTTCGATTATTGACGGAATTTCGTCGGAAATAAGAAAAATGCTGGAAATTTTGCGAATTTCCCGAATTTATACACTAGATCGGAAAATTGTTGCAAATTTTGAAGATTTTCCGTAATTTCAAATTAATAAATGTCTTATAATTTGAATCCAGTTAAAAATCTCGCAAGTTTCTATAAACCTTAAAATGTCTAAATTTCGTTTTTATTTGTTTCATCACGTTTAAAAATCATGTGTATAATATATAAAAAATTTTCGAAGTTGAAATTCTCGGACGATATATTTGAAAAATACAAAAATTGATACAATAATTTTTCGAAATCGTATAAGATACATAATTTTCTAAACGAGTAAAAAATAAGGCAGAAATTCAAAATTCGAAAAGTCTGACGAACACGAAAAATTCCAGAAGTATTAAAAATTTTCCTCAAATTCAAAAACAATTTCTAAATAAATTTCTTAAAATACGACACCCCAAAAATTTTTCAAACTCCACTGATCCCTAAAAGTGCATGCAAATTCACAAACGTGATAAAAAATAATGCAAAACATCCAAAAATCCCACAATTTTCAATTTTTATCAAAAACGTTCGTAAAGTCTAAATAAAAATCAATTTCTCTTGAAACCTGATCGACAATCATTTTTCATAAAGAAAAAAATGTTTCAACCCGCCCCCCCCCCCCGCCCTTCCCCATTTCACCCTCAGCATTTCCGTATTTTTACGAAAATGACCGAAAAAAGTAGCCCGAAACAAAAATCCCCAATCCGGTTGTTATTGTAACCCTGCGGCCGAGCGCTTTGACACGAAGCGTCGTTTCGAGTTACGTTTACCCCCGGTATACGGGCCATTTCGGTGCCGATACTGTTTTTCAGGAGAATCCCCGTGATGACTTTGATAACATCGCGCGAAAGGGCTTCGGTCGCCATGGCTACCGTGGCTACCGAAAACTTTTCCCGAACGTTTGCGGGCGAGTTGGCCGGCCTTTTGACCATCGTCAGCCACTTCAACGCGTTCCACTTTCACGCGCAGTTTCGCTCGCGACGTCCTTGTTTTTCGCGGTTAAAGCGCGAAAAACTTAGGAATTAAAGTTCTCGCCACGGCTGGACGCGCGGTACTTTTTCTCCCGTTTCGCGTTACGGGAGGAAAAACGTAGGGAAATCCACGCATTTGGAGCGATACTTATAAGGATTTCGGTCTTAAATAAAGAAAGATATCTGAAGAAGGGCAGAATTTGTTCTCGAATGTCCAAAAAGTCTTAGATCCTGAAATGTTTGGAAACTCGTAGAGATTTCGAGTAGAATTAGAGTAGACTGCGAAATTTTTGAATATTACTGAAATTACGAAAAATTTGAATTCATCTGTATTATATTGTTTTGGCGCCAATTTTTTTTCTACGTACACCTACTAGAGATTCGTTGTGAATTTTCGAAAACCTTAGATTTCCCTGAAGTTCTCAGAAACTCATAGGGATTTCAAAAAAATTATAACGACTCTACAATTTTTGAATATTACCGAAACGATGAACAATTTGAATTCATTTATGTTATATTGTTTTCGTATCGATTTTTTTTTTTTCCTCATGTACTGGAAATTTGTTCTCAAATCTGAAAAAAATCTGTTATATTTATGAAATTTCTAGGAACTCGGAGAGATTGAGAAAAAATTATGATAGACTCCACAATTTTCGAATAATACCGAAACTATGCAAAATTTCAATTAATATGTATTCTATGATTGTTCTGGCATCAATTTTGTTTGTTCGTATACTACAAATTTGTTGTCCAATTTTTAAAAAACCTTAGATTTTTATAAAATTTCTAGAAACTCGTAAAGAGTTCAGAAAAATTAGAATAGCTTCCACAATTTTTGAATAGTACCGAAATCACGAAAAATTTGAATTCATTCATTTTACATTTTTATGGCATCAATTTTCTGTCTTCTTATACCAAAAATTTGTTCTTGAATCTTCAAAAAATCCTCGATTTTGATGAAATTTCTAGAAACTTCGAAGATTGAAAAAAATTATGATAGACTCCACAATTTTCGAATAATACCGAAATTATGAAGAATTTCAATTAATATATATTCTACGACTGTTCTGGCATCAATTTTTTTTCTCAGTATACAGGAAATTCGTTCTTAAATTTTTGAAAAACCTTAGATTTTTATAAAATTTCTCGCAACTCGTAGAGAGTTCAGAAAAATTATAGTAGCTTCCACAATTTTTGAATAGTACCGAAAATTTGAATTCATCTATGTTATTTACATTGTTCTGGCATCAATTTTCTGTCTTCTTATACCAAAAATTTGTTCTCGAATCTCCCAAAAATCTTCGATTTTCATGGAATTTTTAGAAACGTGTTAAGATTGAAAAAAATTATGATAGACTCCACAATTTTTGAATAATACCGAAATTACGAAAAATTTTGATCTATCTATAGTATACTGCTCTGGCATTGATTTTTTCCTCTGTATGCTGAAAATTTGTTCTCAAATCTCCAAAAAATCTTAGATTTTTCTGAAATTTCCAGAAACTCGTAGAGATAACAAAAAAAAATCATAACAGACTCCTCAATTTTTGAATAATATCTAAATTACGAAAAATTTGGATCCAGCCATATCATATGTTCTGACATCAATTTCTTTTTTCTCCGTATACCCAAAATGTGTTCTCAAATCTTCAAAAAATCTCAGATTTTCACGAAATTCTTAGACACTCGTAGAGATTTTTAAAAAATCATAATTGACGGAAATTATACTTTCAATTTTATTTTAAATAAAATTCATAAATTTCACTCTATAAAAAACATTTCAATCAATTTCTCAATTTATAGATAATACCGAAATCACCAAAAATTCTAACCCATCTATAATATATTGTCCTATCATCAATTTTTTCTCCTTTGCATACTATTTCAAACCCGGAAGAAAGTATTAGTAACACGATGTAGGACAAGTGCTCCCTGTTTATTCCGACGATATATACCGAGGAAACGCGGGTGCGCGAAATAAGCTTTCCGTACGGGTGATATCGCGTTTCGACCAGCAGCTGTCAAGTGTTGGCAGTCTGCACGAAGCGTTATTGTCCATATGGGCTGTTCAAGGGTTGAATCGAGGCTCAAACTCGCGGCGCCACCAGGGCGCAAGCGCCCCATCGACCGGGGTAGTTAGCTTTAGGGGCAGTGTCTTCTGACTCGCGCCGACCCTTACGCAAAAAATCACAAAGACTGTAATTTTGCACGAAAGAAAGAGGCGATGACTATTGTGACAGAAACAGATTTATTTCCGATTTTTAAGATTTACGATGATTTTCTATCCTTTTGGAGGGGCGGGGGGGGGGGGGGGGGGGGGTTTGGGGATGGGGGTGGGGGGGGGGGGGGATTTTGAGAATTCGGGAAATTATTTCTGTACCAGATAAAATACAGATATAGATACCAGATACCAGATACAAGAGACAAGATGCAAAATACAAGATACAAGATACGAGATAATAATACCAGGTACTAGATACCAGATATTAGATACCAGGTACCAGATACAAGATACCAGATACGAGATACAAGATACATGATACAAGAAACAAGATACCAGATACCAGGTACAAGATACCAGATACAAGATACAAGATACAATATACAAAATACAAGATACAAGGAACCAAATACCAGATACCCAATACGAGATACCAGATATTAGATACCAGATACCAGATACCAGACATCAGATGTCAGACACCAGATACAAGATACAATATACAAGATACAAAATACAAGATACAAGATACCAGATACCAAATATCAGATACCAGATACCAGATACGAGATACCAGATACCAGATACTAGATATCAAATACCACATACCAGATACCAGACACCAGACACCAGGTACCAGATACCAGATATGAGATACCAGACACCAGACACCAGACTCCAGGTACCAGATAACAGATATCAGATACCAGATACAAGATACAAGATTCAAGATACGAGATACAATATACCAGATACAAGATTCAAGATACAAGATACCGGATACCAGATTCCAGATACGAGATACCGGATATCAGATACCATAAACCAGATTACAGGTACCAGATACCACATACCAGACTTCAGGTACCAGATACCTTATAACAGATATTAGATACCAGATACCAGATACAAGATACAAAATACAAGATACAAAATACGAGATACAAGATACCAGATACAAGATACAAAATACAAGATACAAATACGAGATACAAGATTTAAGATACAAGATACCAGATAAAAGATGCAATATAGTAGAAACCAGATATCACATACCAGATACCGTATACCAGATACCAGATACCAATACCAGATCCCAGGTATCAGATAAATAAAATTAAAAAATTAAATAATAAAAAATTTTGAGGTTCACAAAATTTTGAGGTTTCATATAATTGATTACTTGAGGATTTCGAACATTTTGAACATTTCGGGAATTTCGAAAAGGAATACATTTTGCGTTTTGTTTGAAAATATAATGATGTTGGGAATTGGGATAATTCGAAAATTCTAGCAGTTCAGGACGTTTTGGAAGTTGAAGAATTTTTTTCTCATATCGTATTTTACGAAGCTTTTCAAAAAAATGTGAAATTTCGAATTGATTTGATATTTTTTCGTTTTGTGAAAAATTTTTCGAAAAATTGTATTAATTCTGTCAATGGTGTGAAAATTGGGATTTTCTTGAAAAATGTGAGACAATTATGGAAACTGTTAGGGTCTGGATGATTTTATACACTAATTCAAGTTCTACTGAATGTCATTTTTTTTTTTTTTTTTTATGGACGAATTTTTAAGGACTTGAGGCGACTAACTAATCAGTGTCGAATCAGGGCCATATTGTCGATAGTCAACACTTTTAGGAGGACGTTCAAAGCAGAAAGTGTTGACAGTTTTCGAGGTAAAGTCGTTTCGTCAGCTACACGATAGACCGTGTAATCAATCTCCTCGAGTGTCGACAGATGGGATGAAGGGCGAGGGTAAACGAACGGAAAAAGTGCTTTGGCGCGCGAAAAAGGGAAATTTTGCAGGCGAGCGATGTTTTGCGTGGGGAAAATTAGCTTGATTAGCTTTCATCATGCGTCCGATTAGACCTTTATATTTGATAAGTTCTGACAGGATTTTTTAAGAGTCTAATAACTACTTTTTTAAGGTTCTAGGAACGTTCAAACCTAAAAAAATTCTCTTTGGGTACAGTTTATGAAAACCCTATGTGGTAACCTTTTTTTATGTGGTACGAAACTGTTGAAAATACTGTAAAATTTGAGTCGAATTCTGTAGTTAAGTATTTAGACACGCTCAAATGGAATTTTTGACGATTTATTTTGAAAATTTTTAAATTTTACCAGAAAAAAAGGAATTTCAGGATATTCGTGAACTTCCAAGGATTTTTGATAATTTGAAATTTTCTGAAAATTTGCTTCATTTTCACGATTGTTTTATCAATTTAAAACTTAATTTCCAATCATTTCCGATCATTTTTGATAATGTGTAAAAATTTGATGAAAATTACGATTTCATCGAAAATTTTCAGTGAATCAATAAAATTGTCAGATGTTTTCGATGATGTTCAAATTTTCCGAAAAACTCAAAAATACTCGAAATTCCACGGAATTTCTTAAATTTGACCTACAAATTCTCGAAAACTACCAAAAATCCTGAAATCATATCAAATTCCCAAATTCTTCAAAAATACTAATAAAATTCTTGTCAGTTACCTAAAATCATCACAAAATTGAAAAAAAAAATTTCCAACGTGTATTTCTCTTGCCAGATCCACCCTTCTCCCAATAAACTCACAAAATCCGAAACAGCTTCAGTCTGCATAAAATTACTCAGAAAAACACGAAAAAAGCTTCGAAAACAATTTCCCCTTGAAATATTGTTGCACAAAAAACAATGCTCCTACTAGAAGTTTCACTCCGTCGTTACATAAAACCGATGAAATGTACTCAAAGCTCGCAAAAACTTTCGCGTTCCATTAGGATAATTGAATTTTTTTCGTAAGCACGAGCAAGAGGGATGAAAATATTCGCTCACTATTGTTCCTCTAATCGCGACGTCAAAATTATTGCGATGCTGACATCGTATGGAATTGGTTCTAGACAAACAATCTCGAAAACAGAATAATCCATTCAGTACGCAAATCACGGATGTTTCGATACGCAGATAACAATCATTTCAATAGATATTTGTTATCATTTCAACAAGAGCTGAAAAGATCATTTCCACAGTGACGAAATAATTACTTTTCAGTTTTCAAAACTGAACTGAATTTTCCAAAATAACGACTTGGGGAGGGGGGGGGGGGGGGGTTAAGAATAAATCGAATTGAAAATTTCAGATTTTCTGTAACTTGAAGGAAAGTGAATTTTCGAAGGATCTGTAACTGTAGGAGTCGAGATTTTATTTTTGTAGTAACTGTAACACTGTAACTTTGTTAAAAGGGACTCTCTTCTGTTCAAGTCCGGATAAATTCTGTAGGAGAGTCGAGTACGAATACGAAAAAAAGTGAGTGCAAAAATAGAGGAGAAACTGTAGAATCGTGTTTTGCATTGCATCTTATCAGCAAAGCGCAGCAAAGAGGATTAGTTTGCCCAGCGAGTATTTAAGCGATGCACGTAATCGTAACGATTTTCACGGCAAATAGCGTGAAGATAAATAGGGTCGAGTGGGGTTTATTTACGTTTTTAACCGGAGTATTTGACATTGATCAGCTGGGGATATATTTTATGGGGAGGGGAGGGAGTTTTTTTGAAAATTATGATGAATTTGTTTTTTAAATGGGGTCAAGACTGAAAATGACAGGATTATTTACCCTTTTATGATTGAAAAATCTTGTATTAATCTTACATTGATACAATTGTTTTAATATGTAAGATCATTTTTGAGAGTAATATTGCACTTTTCCGTGTTTTTTGAGATTTATTGTGAATTTTGCAAATTAGACGGAAAATATATATATTTTTTTTTAGATCGATGATTTTACGAAATTTTACGAAATTCTATAAGATGGGTATTTCGAAAAATCTTCGGAAATTTTGGATAATTCCGG
>JAPYZK010017419.1:0-11623 GCA_030522785.1 Platygaster equestris | reverse complement strand
CTTGCGTGTACGTGTGCGTGTGCGTGTGTTCGTGCGTGCGGGCGCGCTCGCGCGCGCGTGTGTGTGTGTGTGTAATACAGGGGCGGATCCTGAAAAAAACTTCAGGGTGGGTTTTCAAAATTTGTGTGTACATCATATTGATGTTTTCAATATTTATTCAATAAGTAATCAGCATCTATAAGCTAAATTGAATGTCATTTTACAATTTCTCTACGGATATTTGATTAACACTGCTATACTGAGTTAACTAGAGTTAATTTTAGATAAAGTAGAGTTCATTTTTGATAAATTGGAAAACTTTGAACTTTTACTCCAAATTTCAACATCAAACTTGAAACGTCAAATTTGAACATCGAACGTCAAATTTCTAAATTGAACATCAAACTTGAAACTCGAAATTTCAACTTGAGTTCATTCTAGTTTCAGTAGAGTTCACTTTTGATAAATTCGAAAACTTTGAACTTTTACTTTAAATTCCAACATCAAACTTGAAACTTTACATTTGAACATCTGACGTCGAATTTCGAAATTGAACATCAAACTTGAAACTCGAAATTTCAACTTTAGTCAATTCTGGAATAAGTAGTCCTTTTTTGATGAATTCGAAAACTTTGAACTTTTACTTTAAATTTGAACATCAAACTTGAAACGCGAAATTTCAACTTGCGGTTATTCTGGATTAAGTAGAGTTCATTTTCGATGAATTCGATAACTTTGAACTTGTATTTCAAATTTCAACATCAAACTTGGAACTTCAAATTTGAACATCGAACTTGAAATTTCGAAATTAAACATCAACATTATTGACCTTTAATTCAGGTTTTCCCAGTGGAACTGATGAAGGGCCCGGAAGGCCTGGGACTGAGCATAATCGGCATGGGCGTGGGTGCGGACGCGGGTCTCGAAAAACTGGGAATTTTCGTGAAAACGATAACGGAAAAAGGGGCGGCGTCGCAAGAAGGAAGAATCAAAGTCAACGATCAGATAGTGGAAGTCGACGGCAAGTCGCTGGTCGGCGTGACTCAAGCGTACGCGGCCAGCGTTTTGAGAAACACTTCCGGCCTCGTGCGATTCGTCATCGGCAGGGAACGCGATCCCAATTCCGAAGTGGCGATGCTCATAAGGCAGAGTCTCCAGGCTGACAAAGATCGCGAGGAGGCCATTAATGCGCACAGGTGGCAAAATGTCGAGTAATCCGTTTTTAGCTCGAAAATAATTTGGGTGGTATTTCCGCAAATTGAATCAAATTTGTAATTTTCGGCCATTATAAAAATCGTGGAAATTGCACCATTTATGATTCTTGACAGAATTTGGTAAACTTGTATGCATTTGGAAAAATGAACAAATTGTTGGTAAATCAGTTTATTTTGGAAATTCTGGAAAATTGTAGGATTTTATTATTATTATTACAATTGTATGTAAAAATCATGAATATTGTAGAACTTATGATCCTTCACAGAATTTGGTAAAGTAATATAAATTTAGAAAAATGTTTCAACAAATTGTTCATAAGTCAGTTAATTTTGGAAATTTTAGAAATTTTGGAAAATTGTAGGATCGTATTATTATTATTAGAATTGTATGTAAAAATCATGAAAATTGTACAATTTATGATCCTCCCCAGAATTTGGTCAACTAATATAAATTTGGAGAAATGTTTAAACAAACTGTTCATAAATCAGTTAATTTTGGAAATTTTGGAAAATTGTAGGATTGTATTACTATTTTCAGAATTGTATGTAAAAATCATGAAAGTTGTACAATTCATAATTCTCCCCAGAATTTGGTAAGCTAATATAAATTTAGAAAAATATTTCAACAAATTGTACATAAATCAGTTAATTTTGGAAATTCTGGAAAATTGTAGGATTGTATTATTGTTATTGAAATTGTATGGGTTTTAATTGTTATGGCGATTTTGGGGACATCCTGTACAATAATTTTTATTTCAACTTGCAACTTAAACAGAAGTTTTCACGATAATTAACTATGTTCGAAGTAGCTCAGTAGGTTAGACGCTCGACATGTAATTGAGGGGTCCTGAGTTCGATTCCCGGCTCGGAGGTGATTTTTTCTCGTGAAAAAGTTTTTTAATTTCCAATTTCAACTCTATGTAATGTTCCCAATGATGGTATATCCTTGCTCGCTCATTTTCTGTGACGAAAAAACGGCCGCTTCGGTCAGCCCGAGGCCGACCTGGAGTGCTGAGGGAACAAATTAATTTTTTTTTTTTTTTTTTTTTTTTTTTCAAACATTAATTTGTTTGAGTTTTATTTATACGGTCGTTCCAATCAACAATTATCACTTGTCTTTTATATATTTTTTTTATCAACTAATGTGGCTCGAATTTGAAAATGAGGGAATGTTTTCAGGAAACTACATTTTTCCGACGCCTCGCCTGACGAATCGCGGTCCAGGGAAGAACTTTCTGCTAGCATAGGCGGACTTCCGGGTTCTCCGGAAATGTCTTCCTGCTCGGACGGAGAGCCCCCCCACAGTCCCATTGACAATTACCGTAGCAGGTCGCCGATTTTGAGCTCGTCCATGGGGGCCCATAACAACGGCACGACGCAAAGCGACGTCGACAGTTTGCGGTTGTTACTGCAAGAGGTACAACGATCATGAATTTTAGTTACGATCGTCATTGTTGCAAGAATTGTATTATTTTATTATATTAATAATATTTAGTGGCAGTCCCAGGGGAGGGGGTACAGCCCCCCCCCCCCCAAAAAAACTCCCAAAAATCTCCATTTCTAAGACAACCAGGAGTGTATTTCAATCGAAAATAGAATTTTTCGGATTTTGATTTTCTCAGAGTTTTGGCGATCTTCAATTATGAATTTTTTAGATTTTATTGTTTCAGTATAGTGAAATATATATAATGAATTCGAAAGTTTCCGAATGAAAAAAGTCGTTTACTATTGAAAATTTTGGAGGTAAATCTTGAACCTTAAGAAATGGAATTTTCGAGGTTTCGAATTCTGAAATCACAAATCATAAATTATAAGTTCGCAAAAATATTCAAAAGTTGTCGAATGTAAAATTTGTTTATACTTGATATTTCCCAAATCAAAATTCTTACATTTCACCTGTGAAATGAAATTTTGAAGATTTGGAATTCCCGAAATGAAAATTTTTGAATTATTTAAAATTCCGCTGTTTTTAAAAAAGTTTTCAAAGTTTCAACATGTTCAGTTTGTTCAATCTTGAAATGTTTGGATTTGAAGATTTAAACATTTGAATCTAGAATTTTCGGAAATATGAATCGTCGAAATTACGATATAATTTTGAATCTTAATTTTTACCGAATTTTCGAATCTTCGAAAACATATTGAAAAGTTTTCCAACTTGAAATCTGTTTTATCTTGAAATTTTTAAAATTCGAATAAGTCATAATTATATATCGAATGTTATATCATACCGAAATATTAGATTCATCGAGATTCTAAATTATCTTCATTACGAAATCCAAACCCCAAATGAAGTGAAATGTCTCTTTCTTAGCAAGTTATTTTGAAGTTCACATCTTCTGAATTTTGCAAACAAAATCACTCAAATTCTCCGGATCTTAAAATTTTAGAAATCGATAGTCTCAAATCAAAAACATGGAATTTCGGAGATTCTGGATTATAGTTTGAAATTCTGAAATTCGAAAGAGTAATTTTTCAAACCTTCTTCTTTTTTCAAATATGATTACCATGATTACAACACACAAAAATTGAAAAATCGATAGGTTAATGCATTGCAAAACTGGAATCCATTAATAAAAATACTAAAATAAGAAAATATACACATAAATAATATCAAACTAAACAAAAACAAAACTTGTTTTGAGTTCATCATAAACTCAAAACTCTTCTATAAAGCTTTTCAATCTAAAAATATTGTTTCATATTTCCGGGCTTCGAAACTTCGAAACTGCAAAATTTTCAAACTTTGAATATGTCTAAAACTTCAAAAATTCCAAAAATACATGTTTTTTTGGAATTATGATTGAAAAATTTTGTCGTTCTTGTATTAGATTGAATTGAATCAGTTAATTAATTGCAGTGTCAAATTGAAAAATTTTTATTTCGACATAACAAAAACTCTCTAACTCTGAATTGTAAAGTGAGTCTAAATCTGTAAATGAAGTCTTACTCGTATTATACTAAGGAATAATTATTATATATTATTATATTGCAGTAATAATATATTGTTGTATCATATTGATAATTTATTATTAATAATTATATTAATTATATTGTTGCAATACATTCAAGAAGCTGTGATTTGAATTTCTATAATATTAGTTTTGTAAAAAATATATATAATAGTTTCGCACTTTTTTAATGTGTAAATAGTGAAAAATTTTGGTTTTGTTCATTTTGTCATGTAAAATTGAGCTTTTTTGTTTTTTTTTTTTTTTTTTTTTTTTTTTTTTTTTTTTTTTTTTTTTTTTTTTTTTTTTTTTTTTTTTTTTTTTTTTTTTTTTTTTTTTTTTTCACAAAGCATGGGTTTGTAGCACCTACAACTTTGAGTGTTTTAAACACCTGTAAAATATACGTTGAAACAATAGAAAACACAAACGAAAAACTGAAACAGTTTCAGACAACCTGAAAATCCTGATGATTTTGGTTTTTGTAAAATTTGTGTAAAAATCATAAATTTGTAATAAAATTCCATTTTTCTTATTAATTTTATGAAACTTTCATAAAATGTGCAATTTTTATAAAAATTTTATAAAACAATTTTTTTATGAAGTTTTCATAAAATCGCACATTTTATAAAATTTTCATAAAACTTTTATTTTTCTATAAATAGTATAATCTTTTAAAGTTTTTTTTTAAATAGAATCACAAGGGAAACGGGAATGATTATTGGCAAATTTTGTAACCCTTCAAAACACTACAAACAGCCACGAAAAACTAGAAAACACTTTTAAAAATGATGAAAATTATTTGTAACACTTCGAAAACACTTTGGAACATGAAGAAAGAGTTTCAAATAATATAGAAAACACTCAAAAACAATTAATGTTTTGCTTGAAAATTTTTTGTTTGTTGTTTTCGCTTATGCACTGTGTGCGTGTGTGCTTTACTGCTTGCAGAGTCAGTTTAAACTCTCACTTGCAGATGGAGAAGTGGATGAATTGAAGGCGAAGGTAATTAGACGTGTGAATTGCACTTTTATTCATTTTCATATTTTATGTCTTCGTAAATGTAGTGTAGAGTAAAATTGGTGTTTTGTAAATATTATCTTCGATGTTTTAGAAATGAACCAATTGTTCTCGCACTTTTTGAATTTATTCCTGATGATTGTGTAATTTTTTTTAGTTTTTATGAATATTTTCAATGAGAAAGCGATATTTCTATTTTTTTAACATTATTCGAAAATTTTACAGAATTTAGAATTTTTGAGGTTTATATGGTAGCCGAAAATTACAAATTCTGTCAATTTTTGGAAAATTAAAATTCTGTCAATTTTTAATCTTCTGTCAAATTGGTAAATTCAAATTCTGTGAATTTTTGGAAAACTCAAATTCCGTAAAATTTGTGACTTTCTCTCAAATTTGTGAACTTAAATTTTGTTGACTTTTTGAAAATTCAAATTCTTTTGAATTTGTAATTTTCGGCCACCGTGAAAACCATTAAAATTGTTTGGAAAATTCAATCTTCTAATGCTTTTTTGGACATTTTTTACTTGATAAACATTTTTGAATTAATATCAATTGATATTTTCCTTTTTTTGTAATTTTTTTATTTTTAAATTATTATCATTTTTTAATTAATATCGATTAATATTGTTTTTTTTTTTCAATATTTATTTCTATTCAATTTTTTCGAATGCCGAGTCCTTTTTTTGCATTATTTCGCCAAAATTCATTTTTGAAAGATTTTTATTGTAAATAGAAATACCACTATTGCAAAAATGTTTAGTTTTTTTTATTTGTTCCTGATGATTGTGTAATTTTTTTCAGTTTTTATGAATATTCTCAATGAGAAAGCGATATTTCCACATTTGTCACATTATTTAGAAATTTGACATAATTAAAAATTTTTAATTTTTTATGGTGGCCGAAAATTACAAATTCTGTCAATTTTTTGAAAATTGACATTCTGTTAATTTGTAATGTTCTGTCCAATTTGTGAATTTGAATTCTGTAAAATTTGTAATTTTCTCTCATTTGTAAATTGAAATTGTGTTAACTTTTTAAAAATTCAAATTCTGTCATATTCGTAATTACCGACCACCATAAAAACCATAACAATTGTTTGGAAAATTCAAACTTCTACTTTTTTTCGGCATTTTTTACTTGATTAACATTTTCAAATCAATATCGATTAATATATATGTATATTTTTTTTTTTCAAAATTCAATTTTTCTATTTTCGAGTCATTTTGTACATTATTTCGTCAAAATTCAATTTCTAGACATTTTTATCGTAAATAGTAAACGTAAATATAGCGATAATATTAAGTTATTTTAAATTGTGGAGGATTATTGAGTAATTTGTTATATTTCATGTTATATTCTGTTATATAGTTGGTAGAGTTGGAGAACAGCGGAGCTGGCAGCGAAGAGTACGCGGCGAAATTGCGGGAATCCGGGCTGAGATTGCACGAATCCGAGAGAAATTTGAACTCGACGCGACAGGATTTGGCGACGGCCCGGGAGATGCTGGCTCAAGCGACGGCGCAGAACGCGGCGATTCAGCAAAAATACGCGCGCGCTAAACGGGCCGCCCGGGAACTTCGCGCTGATATCGCTTCGAGAGACGAATTTTACGAACAGCTCCTGCAGGAAAAAGACACCGAGTACAACGCGCTCGTCAAGAGTCTCAAGGATAGGGTGGGGGATATTTGGGATATATTATGTTTTTTTGGAAAAACTTGGTGTTACATTTCGAAATTTGTTTTTCGATGACAAATAGCAAAAAATAATTTTGTTTGAATAATTATTATGACTTGTGGTACAGTTTTAATTCGGAGTGAAAGTTGTGTGGAACTTTTGAAGTTTTGGAAATTTTGGAAGTTTTGTAATTTTGGAGTTTCGGAAAATTAGATGTGAAGTTTGAGCATTTCTAAATTTATAAGATACAAAAATTCGGAATTCTGTGGAACTTTTGATACACGAAAACTTGTCAATTTTCGAACTTTGAAATTCTTTGAAACTTTTTAGTTTTTTGAAATTCTTGCAAATTTCGAAAGGATGAAACTTTGAAACATGTAGAAGTTTGTGATTATGTAAAACTTTGAGAACTCGCGAAATTTCCAAGGCTTCAAAAGTACCAAAACTCCGGAATTGCGAAAATTTACGACTTTGAAATTTCGAAATGTTGAAAAATTCATTCAAATTCGTTTAAACTTGAAAATCCCGAAATTTTCAGAACTTCGAAATTCTGTGGAAAATTGAAGTTTTTTAGCATTTTCCAAAACGTTCATTATACGAAACATTTAAAATTCCCAAAACTTCCGAAGCTTCATAGTTGTTTACAATTTTAGAACTTCCAAACTTCTAGAGTTTCAAAACTTTGAAACTTTTGAACTTTTTTTTTTAATTTATGCAAACTTTTCTAGTTTTTGAAGTTTCTGAAATTTCAGAACTTCACAATTCTTCAGAATCCCAGAACTATTGGAATTTCCAAAGCTTCAAAAGTACCAAAACTCCGGAATTGTGAAAATTTACGATTTTGAAATTTCATAATGTTTACAAACTTGAGAATTCATTCAAATTCGTCAAAACTTGAAAATCCCGAAATTTCCAGAACTTCGAAATTCTTTAACAAATTGAAATGTTTTGACATTCTCAAAAACATTAAAAAAAAAAAAAAAAAAAAAAAAAAAAAAAAAAAAAAAAAAAAAAAAAAAAAAAAAAAAAAAAAAAAAAAAAAAAAAAAAAAAAAAAAAAAAAAATCCGGTCACTTAATGATGATTTCAAATTTCTAAACAATTTTGAAGTTTCAAAGCTGTCAAGTTTTAGAATGTTCAAAGTTTTCAAAAATCTGAAAGTTCTGGAGTATCGAAAAATTTTCAACTTTCTAAGCTTAGGAGTTTTGAAAATTCCAAATTTTTGTGTTTGAAACATCTCCGAAGTTTGGTAGTTTTGGTATTTTAGAGTACCGAAAAAAATATTTGTTGCTAATTAATACATAAAACACTGTTGAAACATCAATAAGTTGATTTGAAAAAATTTCAAGTCCCAAAAAGTTGATAAAATTGACAAAAAAAAACCAAAATTCCGTCACTTAATGATGATTTCGAAGTTCCAAACAATTTTGAAGTTTCAAAGTTGTCAAGTTTTGGAATGTTCAAAGTTTTCAAAAATCCGAAAGTTCTGAAGTATCGAAAAATTTTCAACTTTCTAAGCTTAGGAGTTTTGAAAATTCCAAATTTTGGTTTTTTAAAATCTCCGAAGTTTTGTAGTTTTGGTATTTAGAGTACCGGAAAAAAATGTGTTGCTCATTAATAGATAAAACACTGTTGAAACATCGATAAGATGACTTGAAAAAATCTCAACTCCCAAAAATTTTATAGAATTTGTTAAAAAACCAAAATTCCGTCACTTGATGATAATTCGTCAATGCAGGTGATAACTCTGGAGGTGGAATTGACGGAAACCCAAAGAAGGTTCGGACTACCGGTGCGATTGCCGTACGACAGTGGTTCGGCGCGGATTGTGACGCCGCAGATGACGAGGCGGCAGTTTCCGCCGCCGCCCTCGTCCAGCAGTTACCAGCTTTCGGACACGGAAACTTCGGACCTGAGCAGTCCCGACGACGGCGACAAAACGGCCACCGTCGAGCGCAAATTGCCCCTGCCGATGCCCGTGAAAGAGGAACTCGATCGCGCCATCCCCGCGCACCGACTCCTCGACAATTCGGCCGGCAAGAGCAAGGCCGAGCTCGCCAGTCGGGGCGGACTCGCGAATCGACAGCTGCCGAAGCGTTCCGGTGGACTCAGCAATAGCAGTTCGGTTAGGGAAAAATTACACTGTGCAACGCCAAAATGATGAATTTAATTTTTATAGACGATATCGAAAGTATTGGTACTCCTGAGACGATTCGCCAAGGGATTGTGTTGAGTTATAATTACGACAATTTTGGAAATTTCAGAGATTCGGAAAAGTTTTGAAGATAGATTTGAAAGATTTCGAGATTTTCAACAATTTAGAGAATTCCGGAAGTTTTAAGTATTTCGACAATTTGTAGAATTTGAAAAATTCGAGGAATTTCAGAGATTTCAAAAAGGTTTGAAAATCTTGAAAATTAGGACAGTTCGCATAATTCTCAGAATATCGAAAATTTTACAAATTCCTCAAATTTCGAGAAATATTCGTTTAGTTAAAACAATGTCAACATAATCCAAGATTTTTGACCATATTGATGCATTTTGAAGTTTAGAGAATTTTAAAATGGTCAAACTATCCGGAATTTTTCAAAATTCCAGAATTCCGACAATTTTGAAAATTGTAGAGATTTAAAAAAGTTTTGAAAATTTTGAAAATTCGCAATTTTTCCACAATTATTAAATTTTCTGAAATTCTACGAATCTCTGAAGCTTTGAGAGACTTGATAATGTTGAACATTCCTTTCAACGATTTCGCGAATTTTCAAAGTTTGAAGTATTTTGAGAATTTTTAAGGGTATTGGAATTTTCAAATTTTCAAGAATCTCAAAACTTTCGTAAACTTCAGAAATTTGTAGAAGTATGAAAAAATTTGAAAATTAAAATATTTTCATGATTTTTTAAATTGCAAAAATTTTACGAACTTCTAACATTTCGAAAAACTTGATGATTTAAAACATTTCAAGATTTTCAACAAGTTAGAGAATTTCGTAAGTTTTTAGTATTTTGACAATTTTTCGAAATTTGAGAAATTCGAGAAATTTCAAAAATTTCGAAAAGGTTTGAAAATCTTAAAAATTGGGGCAGTTTACATAATTCTCAGAATTTCGAAAATTTTACAAATCCATAAAATTTCGAGAAATATTCGTTTAGTTAAAACAGTGTCAACATAATCCAAGATTTTCGACCATTTTGATGCATTTTGAAGTTTAGAGAATTTTGAAAATTGCCAAACTATCCGAAATTTTCAAAATTTCCAGAATTCCGACAATTTTGAAAATTTCAGAGATTCGAAAAAGTTTTGAAAATTCTGAAAATTCACAATTCTTCCACAATTACTAAATGTTCAAAAATTTTACGAATCTCGGAAACTTTGACGAACTTTATAATTTTGAACATTCCTTCCAACAATTTCGCGAATTTTCAAAGTTAAGAGTATTTGAAGGATTTTGAAGGTTATTCGAATTTACAAATTTTCAAGAATCTCAAAATTTTCGTAAAATTCAGAGATTTGTAAAAGTATAAAAAATTCTGAAAATTTACGATATTTTGATGATTCCTGAAATTGCGAAAATTTTACGAATTTTTAACATTTCGAGATACTTGATAATTCGAAACATTTGAAGATTTTTAACCATTTAGAGAATTTCGGAAGTTTTTAGTATTTCGACAATTTGTAAAATTTGAAAAAATCGAAGAATTTCAGAAATTTCAAAAAGGTTTGAAAATCTTGAAAATTGGGGCAGTTTACATAATTCTCGAAATTTCGGAAATTTCACGAATTCCTGTAATTTCGTGAAATATTTGTTCAGTTGAAATGATTTCAACAAATTCCAAAATTTTCGACTATTCTGGTGCATTTTAAAGTTAAGAGAATTTTGAAAATTTTCAGACTATCCGAAATTTTCAAAATTATCAAAATTCCGACAATTTTGGAAATTTCAGATTCGAAAAAGTTTTGAAAATTCTGAAAATTTACAATTCTTCCATAATTATTGAATTTTAAAAAATTCTACGAATCTCAGAAAAATTGACAAGCTTGATAATTTTGAACATTTCTTTCAACAATTTCGCGAATTTTCGAAGTTGAAAATATTTTGAGGATTTTGAAGGTTATTGGAATTCTCAAATTTTCAAGAATTTCGAAATTTTGAAAATCTTAAAAATTAGGGCAGTTAACATAATTCTCAAAATTTCAAAAATTTTACGAATTCCTAAAATTTCGAAAAATATTTGTTTAGTTGAAACAATATCAACATATTCCAAGAATTACGAATATTTTGATACATTTTAGAGTTTAGAGAATTTTGAAAATTTGCAAACTATCCGAAATTTTTAAAACTTTCAGAACTCCGACAATTTTTGAAATTTCAGAGGTTTGAAAAAGTTGTGAAAATTCTGAAAATTTACAATTATTCCATAATTATTGAATTTTTACAAATTTTATGAATCTCTGAAACTTTGAGAAACTTGATAATTTTGAACGTTCCTTTTAACAATTCGCGAATGTTAAAAGTTAAGAATATTATTTTGAGAATTTCAAAAGCCAAGAGAATTTTGACAACTTCAAGAATTCCAAAAGTTTCAAAAATTTCAGATATTTTGTCTCGAAAATTCTTGGAATTCAGAAAATTCTCATAATTCTCCAATGAAGATTCACATTTTAAACTTGCTGAACCAATTTCGAATGAAAATCATCTTACCCCCCCCCCCCCCGCCACCACCGCCCCCCCCCCCCCCCCCCCCCCCCCCCCCCCCCCCCCGCCCCCCCCCCCCCCGCCTCCTCTATCACCAC
>JAPYZK010017339.1:0-18972 GCA_030522785.1 Platygaster equestris | reverse complement strand
CAAGTCCTTGATAGGCAAAGATGTGGTCGTCGAATTGAAAAATGATCTCAGGTAATAAAACACCCTGAAAGTAATTTCGTAACCAACATAAAAAAAACTCTTGATAGGTTCAAACAAAAGAAACAAATTTATAGTTTTAGAAAAAAATTGATATCACTAACACGAGTTCTGTTTTTTCCAAATGTATAATATTTACGTAAAAGTACGTCATTATAAAAATGATAAAGTTTGACATTAAAATTGAATACCTTGAAAATTTAGATTTAAAAGTGAGCAAAATTTTTCATTGGTTTATAAATATTCAACAAATCTGCCATGTTTAGTGGGTAAATTAAAATCCAAGGTTCGTAAATTTTTCAACTGAAATCAATAAAACATAAATTTACAAAAACACGAAATGAATGCTATTTAAATGTTGATAAATTTTGAAAGAAAAGCCGAAAGCCTTTTGCAGCAGGAAAGCTGTAAAATTTATATTAGAAAATAAATATTGTTGTTCAATGTCGAGTAACAAATTTCCTTTTTTTTTCAGCATCTGTGGAACTTTGCATTCGGTGGATCAGTACTTGAACATAAAATTGACGGATATCAGTGTTACTGATACAGATAAATATCCACATATGGTTGGTATCAATTTTTTCAGTCCATGACAAATACAAGCTCACTCCATTGAATGCTTTTAATTTTTCAACCAATTAAAGCCATTGATAGCGATCACGAATTTAAGAAATTCAAGATAGTTCTCACTTTATTGGAAATCAAACTTTGTACATTCTAAATTGTCTGTGCTGAAAGTCGTCAAAATTCAATAATTCTCAGTCATTTTAGATGAATTGCAACCAAAAATTATCAATGTACCTATACATCAAATTTACAAATTCAATGAAAAAAGAGTATATTAAAAATTTTCTAAATAGTTGTGAAATTGGCATTGGTCAGAATATGAGAAAAGAAGTTTATTAAACAAAAACAAAAAAATCATGTAATTCTTATAAAAATTTTGAGAATTTGAAAAATGTTGATATTTCTAACATTGTATTCTGAAAAATTTGAAAGTTTTAAGAATTCCAAATATTTCAATTACTTTGCAATTGCAAAAATTTCAAGAATTTTGTAAATCTTAAGAATTTTGTAAAATTTTAGTATTCTGAAAATTTTTGAACTTACCTAATTTTGAGAATTTCCGAAGTTTTCAGAATTACAAGTATATTATGTTGATTATTCTAAAATAATGATAATGTCAATAATTTTGAAATTTCCAAAAGTTTCCAAAACTTTAAAAACTTAACTATTGTTATGAAATTCTTATACATTTTTGGCATCGTTGCAATTTTTAGAATGTTGAAAATTATGAGAAGTTTTGACTATTTCAAAATTTAAAAATTCTGTTTTCGAAAATTCTGGAAATTGTGGGAATTACAAACATTTCTAGAATCCTGAAAATTTTAACCATTTCCAGAAGTTGAACGATTTGGATAATTCTCAGACATTTTGAAATTGGTAAAAATTTCAAAACTCCAGAAGTTGTATCGTTTTCGAAAATTTGAGTAATATCGAAAATTTTAGTCTTATCAAATATTTTATCATGATCTTGAAAAAATTGTTGAATAGGAAAAATTTTTAATATCTTGAAATTTACTTTCGCTTTTTCGCGAATATTTTTCAGTTTACCCCCTATAAAATTTCGTATATGAGATGTTTTCACTTAAAAAATAGAAAGCTTTACAAATTTATATAATATTCAATATATTTCAGCTATCTGTGAAAAACTGCTTCATCAGAGGATCAGTTGTAAGATACGTGCAACTCCCAGGCGATGAAGTCGATACCCAACTGCTGCAAGATGCTGCACGAAAAGAGGCTGCTGTTCAAACACGATAATTTATTTCACTCACAAATATTTTTTCTACGTCTTTGTCAATATGTACAATTTTTTATAAACATATTATAACATAAGATAGAAAACAATGTCTTGAACAAATTTAAGACTGAAAGTGCAAATTCTGCTTGAATAAAATCATTTTGGAATTTGTTTTCATTCAAAGAAATTCTCCGAAATTTGTATGATTTTTCACGTTTTCAATTGAACTTTTTATGTAATATGTTGAAATTTGAACTGTTCGTTTCCAAAAAAATGTTTTGCATAAAAATTATTTTCAGTTCTATCGAAGTGTGATTTTTATTGTCCACAACTATTCGCTTTGAATAATGAGAGAAATAATCCTAGGATGTTAAAATTTGCATTTTACAATTTTAACTTTGGTATAATCAGACTGTCACATTCCCAAATTTTGGGCAACTTTCATAATATTGTTATGTATAAATACGTTTCATCAAAACTGTTTGATTAGTTCATTTAAGATGGCTTGGAAATTTTTGACAAAAAAAAAACGATTTAGAAATTGGATATTCGTTTTTTATTTTTCTCATAAATTATGAAGAATGTCAAGTTAGAAAAAATAAAATTGTAGAACTGTATCAACATGTTGCAATTTAAATTTGTTTATTAACTGAAAGTTAATTTTCATGTTTCTTACCATGTAAATATTTACATAAAATTTGAAAAACCTCATCTTCAATTTTCAAATGTTCCACAAAATCAATACATTCTCATTTACAGAAGCTTAACTCAAAACATTTACTAATTCAACATCGAAGAAAAAATTAGAAACTTGAAAAATTTCCAAAATCCAGTAACTTCAACAGATCAAAACCTGAAAATCTTCCTCCTTCATATTCAACAATTGAAGATGAAAAAAAAATTTTTCTTCCCTGGTTCCAAAGTAAATGACGAGACCAATGATTTGTAAAAATGTCATTCTTTATTTTTTCAATCTCCCTCTAATACAGATCTCAAAAGATTGAATCGGATCCTTTTTTTAGTTGGATGGAATAAAGGAATGACCATCTCTACCATTTTTCTCCATTTTTACTCCATGTCAGTATACCTAAAACAAAAAAAAGTACACATTTAAAAACGAATTCCCAAGAACTTAGTTTTTATCATCTTTAAAACTGTATGATTTTTACCAAAAATATAAGTTATTCCTCCGGGACTTCCAAAGCTCCAGAGTTAATGTCGTCAATTAAATCATGTGGTGGTCTGCCTTCAATGGTGCATCCCACTGACTGGGCAGTTCCCAGAATTTCTTTGACAGTTCCGCTCAACTGCCTTGACATTGACCTGGGCCTCATTGCCCTGGCAATGTTGACGATGTCGTCAAAGTTCAAATTGCCTGAGTGCTTTATGTTTTTCTGCTTCTTACGGTCGCGAGGAGGTTCTTTTAGTGCCTTGATGACAAGCGACGCAGCTGAAGGACAGACAGAAATAGTTGCTTGCCTGTTTTGAATAGTCAATTTGACTGTGATTTTAAGACCCTTCCAATCACCGGTGGCTTTGGCGATGTCATCTCCAACTTTTTTGGGGGACTAAAGAATAAATGAAATGATTACTACATTGTCAGAAAACATTTAGAATTGCATTTATTCTGTATAAACATATTTTCAAAATTTTTTAGAAGAATTTGATAAACTAAAGGATGAAAAATTTTTGCATCCAATTCGATTTTGGGAATGTTTAAATTTGAGCATTTTGAACGTCAAATTAGTTAAATAAAGAAATTTCACGTTTATAAAGCTGGGAGTTTAAAAATACAAATCATAAAAATCTTTTTACATTTCAATAATTTAATAAGTATTTTCCAATTTAAATTATGAAAATCTGAAATTCTTCATTTGTTATTTTAATTTTCAAGTTTTCAATCTTTGAAACTTGCAATTATATAATTGTTGAGTTTATTTGAATTTCTGGTTTCGCTTGTTTTTCAGTTTTCAAATTTTTGGTAACAAAAAATTCTGTTAATTTCTTTTACTCTCAGAAAATTTTCCGCTTTTTTTCAGAAAGAAAAATTCCCTGATGTAAAAACATGTTATGTTTATATAATATTTTTCAATAATTTGTAATTTTTGGCAATCTTTGAAAAAAATTTGCTAAAATATTCAAAAATTAGTAAAAAACAGCTCAATATATGGAACTAAAAATGAATAATTCGTGATTTTCAAATTCAATACATACAATTTAAATGCAAGAAAACAAACAAAAAACAATAAATACTAAGAATGTAAATATTCATTTAAAAGTTACCTCAAGATTTTTTGTTCGAGACAAAAAGACAATTTGAATTTTTACGCAATTTTGGGACCTCAAACATCTAAATTCCAGCGAGCATACGTAAAATCATGACACCCAATTTCGAGGTTATGTTGCAATTGTACGTACCCCATAAATCAACTTTTTCGCAATAAACTCACCAAACCCAAGGGTCCAATTTTCGGGGCCAGCGAAGACGTGGCTCCTACTTCTCCTCCCACACAACGGAGGTACACTGCAATTATTTAAACAAAAAAACATTGCGATCAGCACACACTTGGAAACCGATGGAATGTTCAATTCACTTGGTTGCAAAAAAAAGTTCGAAGACAATTACCTTCTTTCACTTCATTGGGATCGACTTTAGGAGGCATTCTTGGATTTGTTGTTTTTTATATTATTTTAATTGGCAAATGCCAAGAATAAAAACTGCCAGCACGTGTTGGCAAAATACCGAAACGACGGAAGGAAACCTTTCCGGGGCGGGGGGGGGAACCTGGATAGCCGCCATTATTTTTTGTTATGTTGTTGGCAGCCTTGCGTAAAAGCGCGCGTTTTTTGAATTTTACAATAAGTTGAGTTTTTGTTTTTCGAATTTTTAAACTTTTAGTTTTTTTCACGGCTCGAGTTTGAATGGAGTTTAAATTTTGAAAAATTCGGAATTTCGACATTTTTCATGAGCAAAGAATTTATTTGAGACCTTTTAATTTATAATATTTCGTTTTTATTCAAATTTGAAGATAGAGAATTTCGATAATTTGAAAGTTGTTGACCGAATATTAAAAAGTTTTATGATTATCACTAAATTGAAAAAATTTCAAGATTCAAAAATTGGTATTTTCGTGATTCCGGTTTTTTTAATTTTACGTAATTTTACGTAAAATACGTTTAAAAATACGAACATATTTGGAAAAATCCAAAATACGTAAATTTTGAAATGACGAGAATTTGTATTTAAGAAAATCTCAAGTTGCTCTGATTTGGGTTCTTGAATTTTATTATACGTCTCATTATCGTTATTTGTGTAAATTTTTAAATTCGGATATGTATGAAACAACATTTTTGGTACGGAAAATTCTAAAACGTTGAATATTCGAGTTATAAATTCTAATTATAAAATTTGTAATTCGCGGAAAATCATTTCAAAAAATGTTCTATTGATAGTACTTATTAATTTTTAGATATCAAATTATAGAACTTGGAAGTTTTTGAACTTCAAATTGTAAAATTTTATGATTGTACTTTACAAAATGAGAAAATTTTACTTCGGCATGTTAAATTTCACAATTTCGTAACTTATATTTCCCCAAATTTCTGTACTTTGTTTTCATCTTACAATTTTGAAATTTAAATGTCAATGTTTTTGAGTTTTGAAATTTTTGAATTCGAATTGTTTGACTTTTAAAATTAGTACTTTTAACTTATACATTTTCGAAGTTTCGATCTTCATTTTTCGACATCCAAATTTTCAAATTTCCTGAATTTCATAATTCCGGAATACTAAATTTGGGATTTATATTCATAAATGATGAAAAAACTCTAAACTCCACAACTTAAATTCCCGACTGAGTTTCCGAAATGCAGTATTATTTTCGAGTAAAAAAAATTTCTCATTCTTATTTTCGGATTCATGAAATTCCAAAATTTTAACATCCAAATCCAAATTTTGTCAATCCCCAATTTTTAAAATTGTTCCAACAATTTTTTCCACAATTTCTGGTGTACCAATAACATTAATTTCCCATTATACCTCATTTTTCGTATTTTTGCGATCCTATAACACGCACAATTCTATAACCTTTTGTTTTATTCAACAGGTAAATTACATTAAACGACAACTCACAACAATCATTCGTAAATTGAGAAAAAAACAACACTCGTTCATTCCCAATCAATTTGCTATACCATAACACTCATTTGGAACGACGCGGAATTTTTTTCAACTCGAAAACTTTGATTATAGAAACGCAATTGAAAAAATAATGGCGCCTGGAGGGAAAAACTCGTTTGTTACAAAAAATTTTGCTTCGTGCATGTGAGAATTCCAGGATAATAGAGCAATCAAGTAATTTCGAGTTATCAGTATTTATTGCCTCCAAGTTTAAATAAGAATATGCTATTTTTGTGAGCTGACAAAGCACACATGGAATTATCTTAGTACTAAGTAGACATGCGAAGTATAAATCCAAGCGTGTTGCACGAGTCGATTTTTACATAAAATATTCTTCGTTTAAATTCGTCCTCATAAACATCAAATTTCACAAGCAGAAATGAAATTTTCATTCTGCTTTTTTAATTTTGGGAATCATTCAAATAAACTTCAATATTTACCAAACTTCAAAAAATTGACATTAAAAATGATTTTTTTGAAGGACGAGGAAAAAATTACTTTGACATAATTATTACTTCGAATTTGTTGCGTGCGTCAGTTTCGCTTTGAATCATATCGCAAGATGACGTCGCACGTGCTTTACTTCACAGTTTTGTCAGGTATAAAATTTTTTCGCTTGTTTTTGAATTTATGGACAGAAAATCATGAAATCCAAAGAACTTTGAGTTTTTTATTCCTATGTGCGAATTTCGTGTGAGATGCTGAAGAATCCTCGAAGTTCGAAATTTTACGATCTATTTAAAATAATTTTAAAAATTCTTGATTTTGAGATTTTCCGAAAAAAATGTCGACATTCCCAAATTTTGATATCCACGTTTCGAGTTCTCGTATTTTCTCACGTGTGATCTTAATCTGTTATTCAATAACTGAATTAATAAGGAGAATATTTTTTTAATCGCTTCGATACGTAACTTTATCCAGGTAGCCTGAGCATGTTTTCAGCTGGTGTTAGTTTCGGTTGGTCATCTGCGATTCCGCGGTTATTTAATGCAATTACACATGATGTCGGTGAGGATACATCGGAATTGATGTTTTTGATGTTTTACGGATGCGGCGCAGGTTGCATAATTTCCATAATTCTAGTAGATGTCATCGGGAGAAAAAACACTCTATTGCTTTCTACAGTACCTAATGTCGCAGGTTGGCTTCTCATGGGTTTCAGTGCAGGATCCTTAATGGTCCGTATATTCAAAGCATTACAAATTTTTTTAGATTCATCAGAATTTATGATTTTGATATATTTTTTAAACTGATGATACGAAAAACGTGGAAAAAAAAGGCTAGAGTTATTTTGATTTTGAAAAATTAATTACAATTTTCGAAGTTATTTATCTAGAGGATTTTTTTCGAAAGGTTTTTGTAAGGTCAACAAGGGCGCAGCTAGAGGGGGGGGGAAGGGCGCAGCTAGAGGGGGGGGGGGGGGGCAGGGAGAACCAGTCCCCCCGCCCCCCCTTTGTATTTTCCCATATTTGTAGAACTTCGATACATCGAAAATTTTTGAAGCTTCCAAACTACGAAATTTCAGAATTATTAAAAATTATACAAAACTGAAAAATTTTATAATTCGATCCTCGTACAAAACTTCAAAAATTTGTAAAATTTCGCAAAACTTGACGAATTCCGAAATTGCAGAATCTCAAAATATAAAAATGCTCCAACATCTGAATTTTGGAATTCATTGAAATATTCATTGAAAATTTAAAAATTTAAGCTTTTCTGGACTTTGAAATTATTTAATAGGTATTTTCGAAATTTCCGGAATTTCGAAAGTTTCGAAACTTTGCAACCTCAAAACTTCACAATTTTTCGAAATTCTCTAAAATTTGAAAATTCTTCCAAATTCTCTGAATTTCAAAACTCCCAAATTTCTAGAACTTCAAAATTTCGAATATCTTCAAAACTTTGATAAATCGAAGTTTTTGAGATATTGGAAATTTTGAAGTTCAGATTTTGGAATTTTCAAGTTTTTGAGAATTTTGAAAAACTGTGAAGATTTGAATTTGTCAAGTTTTAGAATTAAAAAAAAAATTTTTTTTTTTTCAAAATTGCCGAAGAAAACTTTCAGAACTTGAAGAATTTTCAAACTTTACGACTTCCAAACTTTTAAATTACAAAACTTCGAAAGTTTTATCTTTCCTGCGCTTTGAAAGTATTCGAAACTTCCGAAATTTCCGGAACTTTGGAAATTCCAAAATTTGACGAGCTCAAAACTTTACAATTTTTCGAACTTTTCAAATACTTGAAAATTCTTCCAAATTCTCCGAACTTCGAAATTCCAAAATCTCTAAAACTTTGAAATTTCGAATATCTCAAAAACTTGAACACATCGAAGTTTTGGAGACATTGGAAATTTTGACGAATTTCAAAACATGGAAAATTCTAAAAACTTAAGAATTTAAAACTTCTAAATCACAAAACTTCAAAAATTTTATCTTCCTTCGAAAGTATTTAAAACTTCCTAAATTTCTTGAATAATTCCAAAACTTGGCAAGCTCAAAACTTCACAACTTTTCGAAATTCTCCCAAATTTAAAAATTCCAAAATCTCTCGAACTTCAAAATTTCCAGTATCTCCAAAATTTCGACACATCCAAAATTTTTATATCCTCTAAGCTATAAAACTTCAAATTCTCAAAAACTCAAAAATTTCAGACCTTCTCAATTTCCGAAACTTCTGAAACTTCATTTTTTTGAACTCAAAAATTCCCTCAATTTCAAAATATCCAAAGCTCAAAACTTTCAAAACTTCACAACTTCCAAACTTAAACATCACAAAACAATTCGAAATGTCAAAAATCTCAAAATCTCGCCAAATTTCCAAATTCCAAACACTCCACAACTTAAAAACTCTACAAAACTTGAAAATTCCAAAATTTCGTACATCAATTCACGAAAATTGTACATAAAAAATAAAATTCCCTTCCTTGATAAAAATCTTGGCTACGCCCTTTAAAGTCAACTTTATACAAATTTTAAACCTCCTAAAATTTCAGAAACTCTTATTATAAGAATAAAAATCATTAGACACCTTATTTTTACATATCTCCCAATTTACCTTTTTGTTCACTCACCTTACGATGTTCTTCCATACCTTCCCATTCTAGAAACTCTACATAGCACGATTCCTAAGTGGATTATCAAATGGTCTAAGTACTTACACTTTACCAATGTACATCGCTGAAATAGCCCCGGCTGAAAAAAGAGGCTGGATGACGTCCCTCGCGCTCTTCATGAAATGCCTCGGCGTAATTTACTCTTTTTTCGTGTCGTCTTTCCTCAGCGCCAGAAATTTCGCCTTCGTCGCCCTGATTTACCCAGCCATTTTTTTCGCCACTTTCGTTTGGTCCCCGCAAAGCCCGTATTATTTGCTGTACATCGATCACGTCGACGCCGCGAGAAATTCGCTAGAGAAGCTGCGGAACTCGAAAAATGTGGAAACGGAATTCGAGGCTGTGAAAAATGCCACCTCGGAAACCTACAACGCCGAGTTCAAAGTTCGAGATGCGATATCGACGACGATTACAGGTGGAAAAATTGTTGTAGTTCTGAGTTTTGGGAGGATTTTGAAAATCTTGTGGGGTTTTTGGATAAGTTGTAGAATTTTTTTTTTTTATAAGGTTGATCTAATCGAATATTGTAAGGAAAGGCATTTTTTTTGGTGGGAATGTGTTTTCTTACGATGTTTTTGATGAAACTGTAGATTTTATTAGAATTGGTGATTTGAGAAATTTTCGGATTTCGGGATTTTGGAGAATTATGAAATTTTGGAGGGATGGGTTTTTGGAATTTTGGAGAGGATTTCGAAAATACGTGAAATTTTTGAAATTATTGTGGAAATGGTTCGGGAAAATATTGATTTTGGGATTTGAGGAATTATCGAAATTTTTAGAATTGGAAGAATTGCCGAAATTACGGAATAGAATTTCCCGAAAATTTCCATAGAATTTTCGAAAAACTTGAAATATTCGAAATGTTCAAAGAATAACTCCATCACTTTTAGAACTTGGAGAATTACGCAAATTCTGAAAAATTCGAACTATGACATTCAAAAAATTTCAGGAGAATTTCGAAAACAAATTGAATATTTTAATTGTACCACGAATTTTTAAAAAAATCTATCAATTCTAGAATTTTTAGAATTGAACAATTTCTAAACGCCAAGTTTTCAAAATTTTCAGGAGTATTTTCGAAGAACTTGAAATATTCGAAAGATTTTTAGAAGTTTTTGAATAGCTATATTCTATAATTTCGAAAATTGCCGAAAATTAAGAAATTACGATTTATACTTTCCCGAAAATTTCCAAGGAATTAAAAAATAAACCCGAATTATGCAAAAGTTTTCGAAAAATTCTTAAATTTCGTGAAATTCGTAAAAACTAATAGATTTGAAAATTCGTAGATTTTGTCAAAATTCAATTTCGTTAATTTCAAATTTCATGAAATTTCGTAAAATTCGTGAAAATTTGTAGATACCTCAGAATTCGTAAAAATGTGTAGATTTCATAAAATTCATAAATTTTAAAAAATTCCTCAAAATTCGTTAATATCCAAACATTTCATGAAATTCTAAAAGTTTGTAGATTTAAAAATTGTTAGTTTTCGTGCCATTCATAAAACATCGTAAATTTTAAAAAATATTCTCAAAATTCGTAAATATCTGTAGATTCAAAAATTCGTAGACTTCGTAAAATTACGTAAAAATTAGTAAATTTCCCAAAATCAATGAAATTACGTAAAAATAAACGAAATTTCCAACATTCTAAAACTCTATAATTCTCTAAAAAATCCCAATTTTTCCCCTGTTATTTCAATTTTTGAACTAACCAATTCTTTGACACAAAAAACCGCCATTTTTCTCAACTACATACAAAAAGCCGTTAAAAACCCGCAATTTCGAATTCGCTCATCCAAAATCGACCCCTCTTTAACCTCGTCCCTATTTTCCCCAGGCAATCGAAAAGTAATCACCCTCGGTTTCCTACTGATGCTGATTTGCGCCATGAGCGGTGAAACGATCATCATAAACAACGCAGAAAAACTCTTCAACATGATAAAAGACAAATCGATGGACGGGCGATATTTGGGGATGATTTTGTCGTGCTCGGAGCTCACGGGACTGCTCGCGTGCTCGATTTTCGTGGACGGGATCGGCAGAAGACCGCTTCTGTTGGTCTCCGCCTTCGGTATTTCGATATCGAGCATCTTTATCGGCTGTTATTTTTACCTCCAAGATTCTGACTCTGCCATAGAATATCTCAACTGGACAGCAATAATAGGGTTGATGTACTACATCATTTTTTCCGGCTTGGGCCTCGTGTCCATACCCCAAATTTACCTCGGCGAAATTTTCCCCCTGCACTTAAAAGCCGCGTGCACGGGGTTAAGTTTGACCATGTATTATTTCAACGTTTGCATAAGCCTTTCGATGTTTGGTTTCGTCGTGAGTCAGTTTCATATTTACGGAACTTTTTGGCTTCTTGCCGTTGTTAATTTGATAAGCGCGATTTTGATCATTTTTTTCGTTCCCGAAACGAAGGGCCAAACACTGGCTGAAATAAGTAGCAAGTTCAAGAGGAACAACTGGATTTTTTGTAGGTAATTGATTTTTCATGGATCAGTGAGCCATGAAAATGGAGTAAATATACAGAAATAAGTAAATAAATATTGTTTGTTCCTGAAAAATATTTTTGTGCACGTGAATTGAATCATGGGAGTTTAGGAGATGATAAATGTTATTTCGATAAGGGTTATTTTTTGGGGCAAATGGATGGGAAATTGAGCCTTATTGGGATTGTGCTTATCGATGTTTGCGTTCGTATGCTTCGACTACTTGAATTTGTTATCTCGTGTTTTTAGTGAGATTCGTGATGTGAGATAATTTTACAGGGATGTAAACAATGCATGGAAATAGTTTCAAAGTCTTTGAATTTTGTGGTTTCGAAATTTGAGCTTCAAAGTTAAAATTTTGCAGTTTTTATAAGGTTGGAAGTTTTTATTTTTGAAATTTGAATTTATAGTTATTTTCAGGTTTTTTGAATTTGTGTAGAATTTGGAAATGTACAGTCTGACATTTTTTATCGTGAATTTATACGTGTTTAGAATTTGGAGATTTTAAAATGTGTTAGGTTGGGTGTTAAATCGAAATGTTTTAATTCAGGATTTAATTTTCAAAATTTTTCAAGTTTTAAGAGAAGGAATTTTTGAGTTTCGAAATTGTTATTCTTGGAATTAGAAATTAGCAGTTTTTTATAGTTCGAGAGTCAGAATTACGATTTCTGAATTGTTATACTTTTCGAGTCGGTCATTGTTCTGTTTTATTTCGAACTGAATTTATTTCTCGTTAAGATTCAATTAAGGACGTCTGTAATAAAAATAATTGTGATCGTTGTATTAACAATTCACGAAGTTTAATTCGAGTCATCGTCCAATTTATTTTACGATGATTTCAGTTTCACGAATTACGATGATGTTGAAAATAATGAAAAATATATGAGTTTTATAAACTTTTTGAGAATTTTATGAATGTTCGATTTATATAGCGATTAAAAAAATTGGACAAATAATATTCGAAGTAGACAATTAATTTTATGGATTTTAACTCTACAAAATTTTCAAAAATAATAATTAATCGAAGAATTTTGGTAAATGTAGGAATTCTCGAACCAAATACTACACATGACAAATCGGGAAGAAAAATACGAACTTTAAATATTTTCATTTTTTTCTCCCATAATTTATGCATAAAATAATTTTTGAAATTTTCAAAAAAGATATCGAGCTCATTTAGAAAAAACGAAAAGAAAATCATAAAAATTTGACGATATTTTGGAATGTTTTTCTGAAGTGTAAATTTATTTTTCTACACTTTATTTATTTATTCCTAGAAACTTGAAAAAGATAACAAATTTTTTGTACTCATTGATAATAAATTTTACGTACTTATTATTATAAGTAATTACTCAAAATGTGTAAAAATCACAATGAATCAGAGAAATTCCGTAATAACTGTATAAATTCTCGAATCAAATAAACGAAAAAACATCCGAAAATTTAAAAAATAAGAACTTTTCGGGAGATATTTTTATACAGTCATTTCCAGAAATGTCGGAAACTATATTTAATTCTGACAAAATCCTCCTAAAAAAATCTGAAAGAAGTAAAAATTTCGAACGTTCGGAATTTTATTTGTAAAAATTGCTGCAATGAATAGAAAAACGTAATTTGGAAATTCAAGAAAAACGTTCAAAAATTTATACAG
Source organism: Platygaster equestris (assembly GCA_030522785.1). Lineage (NCBI taxonomy): Eukaryota > Metazoa > Arthropoda > Insecta > Hymenoptera > Platygastridae > Platygaster > Platygaster equestris. The sequence goes on along the minus strand of JAPYZK010017339.1, from coordinate 5,674 downwards.
TATGAATTTTTCAAAACACATTTCAATTTCAAACAATTTCGAAAATTGTATGAAATTCTGTAAAAAATGACTGACTAAAAGCTCCTAAAAAAATCTGAAAAAATTCAAAATTTCGAAATTTTATTCGTAAAAACCGCAATAAATCGAACATCTTAGTTCAGAAATTCAAGAAAAATTGTTCAAAAAAGTGAAAAATACGGATGTTTCAAAAGAAGTTTTACTTCCAAAGCAAATTCGAAAATTGTATTAATTCTGACAATGAAAAAAGATAAAAAAAAAAAAAAAAAAAAAAAAAAAAAAAAAAAAAAAAAAAAAAAAAAAAAAAAAAAAAAAAAAAAAAAAAAAAAAAAAAAAAAAAAAAAAAAATCGTCCACAAATTATAAAAATACGAACTTTTCAAACACAATTTCAATTTCACACAAATTTCAAAAACTATATTAAATTATGACGAAACCCCCCTTAAAAAGTCCGAAAACAAAAATTTTTAATCTCGAACTTACGAAATACTCTTCGAAAAATCACAATAAATCGAAGAATTTAGTTCAAAAATTCAAGAAAAACATTCAAAAATTTGAAAAATACGAACTTTTCATAAAAATTTCAAACGTTCAAAATTACTGTCCAAACTCGAATTTCGTCCTGAACTGTACATTAATAAAATTCTTCCAAAAATAGTACCAAAAATGTCCAAAACTGATAACTCCCCCCCCCCACCCCCAAAAACCCTCAAGATTCATAATCACCCCCCCTCCCCCCGAACACTGTAAAACTCGTAATCTCAATTCACCTCCGAAACCTCATGCTTTTGTGACGACACTCCACGATTGTCGTGATTATATCATGAATAGTCAATGCTGAGCGTACTCGCAAGGTGAGAAACTTCAAAGTGCTAGTCACTAAACGCTGCTGTAACTCCGTTTTTATCAGACGTTACGATAAGCGTAGACGTTCCATGCGCGCCGAACAAACTAGTCGAAATTATGGCTACCCGGACACTTTACTTGGCAGTTTTGTCAGGTTAACTTTTTATTCTCTTTCCGTCAAAGACATTGTTGTTTTATCGGCGCTTTATTCGTTGGCGCCGATAAAGCAATCATCACGTGGCAGTTAATTAATGAATTATGATCGGCTCCAGGTTTTATATGCAAATTCCTGTCCGGGATAAGTGTCACATGGTCGTCGAACGCTATGATCGTGTTGAAAGAGGAAAATTCGATCGTGAAATTGGATAGTGGACAAGAATCCTGGGTCGTTGCTTTGCTCAAGCTCGGTGCCATTTTCGGCTGTTTAACAGCGGTGTTTACAGTGGACTTAATTGGGCGACGAAATACTTTGTTGCTGGCGGCTGTGCCGTCGGTTATAGGGTGGCTGCTCATCGCGCTTTTCAATTCTGTTACAGTAAGTAAGTAAATTTCACCTTATTTCAGAGTTTCTTAGACTGCGGAGTTTGGAGATGTATAACCTATGATTTTATTGTGAGACGGAATTTTTTGTTTATTTTGGGTGATAATGGGTTGAGTAGGATTTTGGTTTTTTGAAAATTTTAAATATCAAGATTTTGGGATGTGAATTTGAAATTTCGGATGCGTTTAGAATGATTTTGTGGGATTAATTTTATTTTTCGAGAATTTTCGATGTTATGAATTTAATTTGCGAAATTTCGAAAATGTGAAATTGGAGAATAATTCGGAATGTAGGTTCGAGAAATCGAAAATATGAAATCAAGAATTGAAATTAAAAGATTCTGAAATGTAAATTTAAAATTTTGGAAAATTGAAGGATTTTGAGAATTGTATTGGTAATTAAAAATGGATGATTTTAAAAATTTGGATGTATTTATTATGATGTTGTACGTTTCATTTCATTTTTCGAGAATTTTCGGGAGTGTACATTTAACTTTAGAAATTTCGAAAATGAGAAATTGGAGAATAATTCGGACTGGAGGTTCGAAAAATAAGAAATACATTTTTGAAAATATGAAATTAAAAAGTGAAATTAAAAGATTGCGAAATTCAGATTCAAAATTGTGGAAAATTGAAGGATTTCGAGAATTTGGGACTAAAAATATGTGCTTTTGAAATTTCGGATACACTTATAATTTTGCACGATTAATTTTATTTTTCGAGAATTTTCGATATTATGGATTTAATTTACGAAATTTCGAAAATGTGAAATTAAACAATAATTCGGAATGTAGGTTAGAAAAATTGGAATTTCATGTTCGAAAATATGATATTAAGAACTGAAATTGAAAGATTCTGAAATGTAAATTTGAGACTTTGGAAAATTGAAGGATTTTGAGAACTGGTAATCAAAAATGGGTGATTTTTAAATTTTGGATGTATTTATTATGATTTTGTAAGTTCCATTTTATTTTTCGAGAGTTTTCGGAATGTACATTTAACTTTCGAAATTTCGAAAATGTGAAATTGGAGAATAATTCGGTTTCGAAGGTTATAGAAATCAAAAATTATTCTTGTTCGAAAATATGAAATCAAGAATTGAGATTAAAAAATTCCGAAATGTAAATTAAAAATTTAGGAAATTTGAAGAATTTTGCGAATTGGGAACTAAAAATGTGTGCTGTTAAAATTTCGGATGCATGTATGGTGATTTTGTAACACCAATTTTATTTTTCTAAAATTTTCGGCATTACAGATATTTCAATTTTCGAAAATTGGCGGAGTAGAAATTTTGAAAACTCGAAATTGAAGAACTCTAATACGAGATGGCGAAATCGAAACTCAAGTCAACCTGTTCGATTCCACTAATTCAATAGTAGATCACTTAACTACTAATTAAATTAGTGAAAATTTCACTAATTTGACCCGGGAGAGAATATTAATTACGAACTATCTGACAAGAAAAAATTCCTAAATTCCTAGAATACAATCAATCACTGATCAACAACAATTTTGAACACGTAAATAATTAGTAGCATCAGTTTCTCCTGATTGCATCACAATATGACTTCAATTGCATTTTTTCCACTTGGATAATTGTTACGTGCATGCAAGTCATAAAATAGATTATCGGTTAGATAAAAAAAAAAAAAAAAAAAAAAAAAAAAAAAAAAAAAAAAAAAAAAATCAAAATGTCCTTGATTTTTGAAAAAAACATATGAATTGCACAGCACAATCTTTCATCCTTAAAAAAATGTTTCCAAAAACACAACCATTCAATCAAAAATTTACATTTTCGTAGAATCCAAAAATATAAACCTCACAGGATGAAAATATTCGTTCAAAGTCAATTTTTCAATGAACTTGGAAGTCGCGAATAAAATTTCAAGCTCAATGGAGCCATAAATCACAACTACAATCTTATCTGCGTTCAAAAAAAGTCCAGTAGATAATTAAATCTTCGAGATACAATGATTTTCAAGATATGAATAAATAATCACGCAGATCAGATGTTCCAATCGAGTTGGAACATGATTTTAATTGCATTTTCCATTCAATTAAGTACGCATGCATGAATTTAAATGAGGTACAAGAATTTATAGGTTTCACGTTATTTCGCGATCTCCGCGATCTTTTGCTTCAGAATTACCAAATTCCCAAAATTTCAGTTTCCCAAATTCTCTAATCATTTGGTTTTCTAATCAATCCTCAAAAACTCTCTCATTTTCGAGTTTCTCCAAAAATTTTTTATTATTATATTTCGCGATCTCCGCGATCTTTTGCTTCGGAAAATCGGAATTCCCAAAATTTCAGTTTCCGAAATTTTCTAATCATTTGGTTTTCCAAAAAAATAAGTTTTTTTCTGCTCGGTCGACTTCAATCCTCAAAAACTCTCTTATTTTTGAATTTATCAACAAATTTTTTATTAAGTATTATATTTCGCGATCTCCGCGATTTTTTGGTTCAGAATTCCGAAATTCCCAAAATATTAGTTTCCGAAATTCTCTAATCATTTGGTTATTTTCCCAAAAAATAAGTTTTTTCTACTCGGTCAACTTTAATCCTTAAAAATTCTCTCATTTTTGAGTTTTTTTTTTAATTTTTCATCAGGTATTATTGTACATATGTATATTGTATATAGATCGCGATCTCCGCGATCTTTTGGTTCAGATTTCCCAAAATTTCAATTTCCGAAATTCTCTAAACATGTGGTTTTCAAAAAAAAATCAGTTTTTTTCGCTCGGTCGACTTCAATCCTCAAAAACTCTCATTTTTTAGTTTTTCCACAACTTTTTTATCATTATATTTCGCGAACTCCGCGATCTTTTTCTTCAGAATTCCCAAATTCCCAAAATTCTAGTTTCCGAAATTCTCTCATCATTTGGTTTTCCAAAAAATAAGTTTTTTCTGCTCGGTCAATTTCAATCCTCAAAAACTCTCTCATTTTTGAGTTTCTCCAAAAATTTTTTATTAGGTATCATATTTCGCGATCTTCGCGATCTTTTGGTTCAGAATTCCGAAATTCTTAAAATTTCAGTTTCCGAAATTCTCTAATCATTCAGTTTTCCAAAAAAATAAGTTTTTTCTGCTCGGCCAACTTTAATACTCAAAAACTCTCTCACTTTCGAGTTTTTTCATTTCATTTTGGAACTTTCGCGTTGAATTTCCAGAATAATCCACTTACTAATCATTATGCACATTATTCAATTTTTTCAGTCGTTCTGACTGTCACATTTTCTATTCCAGCATCTCTACATAGCTCGACTAGCCATAGGATTAGGAGATGGAATTTTTATCGGCATTTTGCCAATGTATTTGGCTGAAATTGCACCGGCGATTTTGCGGGGACGAATGGAACTATGGTCCTTTTTCTCCCTGAACCTAGGGATGATATTCTGCCTTTCCCTTTCACCTTTTATCAGTATACAGAGTTTCGCCTACATAGTGACGGGGCTGACGGTGTTTTTTGTCGTAACTTTCGTGTGGTCACCGCAATCCCCGTACTATTTGATGCGCCGTTATGGCGTGGAGCCCGCGCAAGACTCTTTGAAAAAACTGCGCTACAAGGGGGGAAACATCGAGGAAGAACTCGCATCCATCAAAAATACGGCAAGCAGCGGCGTGAACACCTTCAAATTTCGTCAGTTCTACACCTTCGCCAAATCGAAAAGTGTGTATTTCAGCGGAATAAAAATACGACGGGTCAATGTTTGCAGGATGGGTTGTGGATGAGGCGCTCGTCTGCGCCTCGGCTTTGGGTACGATTTATCCTGCAAGCATTGACCTTGTCAAGGGCGTATCTAGATGGGGATTTCAGGGGTTCGAACTCTTACTGAAATCTGAGAATAATAATTTTTCGAGATTGAGGTGGAATTGTGTGAAATTGTGTCACGAATTTTGTTATTTCAGAGTTATAAGAATGAGATTTAGGGAAATTTGCAAAATTTTCAGTTCCTCGGAAGTTTCGGAATACTTGAGATTTACGAAATTTTCGGAATGATCGAAATATTAAAAATTTCTACAATTGTCGAAAATTTTCGGAATCTTCCACATTTTGGAAAATGTCGAATTTTTTTTGTAGTTTTAGAATTCCTGAAAAGAATCGAAATTTTAAGATTGATGAAATTTTGAAAGTCATTTAGTTTCTCGAATTTTAAATTTACGAAATTTTCGGAATTAACAGAATTTTTAAAATCCCCAGGATTGTCGAAAATTTTGGAAATCTCCCAAATTTTGGAAAATGTAGAATTTCTTGTAATTTGAAAACTCCT
>JAPYZK010017221.1:0-10175 GCA_030522785.1 Platygaster equestris | reverse complement strand
CCAAAAAATTGCAAAGATTTTCAAAAATTTAATAAAATTTCAGAAATTTCTTCAATTTACAAAAATTACGGAATTTCTAAAAATTTTCAAAAACTTTAACAATTTTCCACAATTTGAGAAATTTTGAAACGTAAAAATTCTCCAAAATTCCGGAAATACGCTAAAACTTTCAGAACTTCCAAAATTTCAATCTTAGGCAATAATATGCAATCTCATATTATTGCTCCTGACCCAGCAGAGAAACTTATCCCTCCACATTCACCGACCACGCGTGTTTCATAAAATACATTTCGTGAAACGTCGATTCATCTATGGCAGGGACAAGGCAAAAAAAATTTTTTTCAATAAAATGAAAAAGATGTGGTCCATTACGTAAATCGTTGTATTGAGAGATGAAAACTGTTCGCCACTCTTCCCTATCACAGTAAACGTTTATCTAGAATAGCGAAAGCATCACTCCAAAACCATGGAAGCGCTGGCGTAACTCACTGAGCTATCACTCATGTAGGTGCATTGGTAACTTTGAGCGTACTTCAAGAATTTCAGATTCATTCTTTGGCCGTTGCTGAATCCTTTCATATGGTGGATGATCTAGAAAAAAGAAAATAAATTTCTCAGAGCAATCTCATACAAATCTTGACACTTTTTTTCATCCTTCGTACCTGAAGTAAAATTCCAATGGGATGACGACCACAAATCGTGTTGCCGTATTTTTTGAGATATTCTGTAAAAGCTGCAGGGTTCATGGTCTCGATCAAATCCATTCCCTGTAAATTGAAGAAAGAAAAAACGAATGATAAAATACTGCACATTCAGAAAAAATTACATATTAATGTAAAACACACCATTTTATCAAGATTTTCGATTGATTTGTGAATCGCCCCATGAGATTTGTCTTGGTAGGTGTAATGAAACCGTTGACCCCAATGACAAAAGTCTGAAGAAATGACGAACAAATTTTCAGGATCCGCCATGTACGGTGCCAACAATTTTCCATACATGGCTTCTTTCTCAGGGCTCAAGGATCCGACCAAAATTGGGATCACCGTGAACGAGCCTTTACAACTGCAAAAAAATTTTTGCGTTATTATTATTATTCAAGGTGTGAAACAGATGAAATATTTAGATTTAGAAATTTTGAGAATAAAAATTTGAAAGTTCGAAAAATCCGTAGACAACAAATTAAGGGATCCAAAAAAAAGCACATCTAAATGATTGAATTTAAAGGTTTTGTTTATAAAGAAATGTATAAAAAATTCGAAATTTGAAAGTAAACAAATAAAAACAATTAACCTTTCCATGACTTTTGCAATGTAAGGCAACTGCATTTCTATGCTGTGCTCCTCCTCGTCAGTTTTCATGTCCATCCACTCAAAATGGCCAGTTTCCTCGAGTTCCTTGCAAACTGTTTGTTTTTTCAGTTTTTAATAAATAACCATCAATTTTTTGCATTAACATAAATTTTAGTTGAAATTACCAGCACGATCCACAATCAAATCGTACAAAGGCGTTTTGTAAGTATGCGCAGTGGTAAGGGCACATCCTGGCAATCTCACGTGATGCGACGGGCCTAAAATGAAGATTTTGCGACTGCGCCAAAGCAGTCATTTCAGCTAAGGGGCCGTTCATAAAATACGTCACATTTTTTGATATTCGCATCTCTCTTTTGCAAGACAGAAATTGTATTTGTGTCTCTTTTCAATCGTGTGAGGTATTTTATGGACGGCCCCTAAATTAGTGATGTGATAATTTTTGAGCTCACAAAAACAATGTCAAATCCTCGTATAATCAACATTTCGAGTTTTAGAATTGGCATGAATGACAAATTTTGAAAATTTGACTTGAAAGTCTGACACGGTTTTTGAAGTCTCAAAATGCAAAATCTTTTTTTGCAGACAAGTTTTTAACGTTACTTTTGTACAAGTTAATAAGTAAATTTTTGAAGTTTCGAGTTTTCCAGTCAATTTCTAGTTTGGTTGTTTTTTTACTGGATTTTTATTTGAAGCTTACACAACAACAGGGCTGATTTGGCGGTATGCGAATGCAGCGCACGCTCCACAGTAACTGTACCCGGCATGTCTGTAAACAATGTTTGAATCGTTTTATGTAAGAAATGTTATAATTTAAATAATGAACTCTGTTTTCATCAGTTTTCGGAAATTATTGTTGTTACTGACGGGGCAATGATGGCTCTCGCAGGACCGTGAGTCAATTCTGCTTTGTGCAGCCAGTCTCCGAGTTGCCGATTCAGTTCCGATCCTGAAAACAGAAAAATACCAATATTGCATTTGCAATGAAAAAAATGAATACATATAATCCTTTTTTTCAAAGAAAAATATAAAAACAGTGAATATTGTGGAAAAAAGAATCAAATATGAATTCGAAATAGAAAATACCAAAAGTTGAAATATTCTCTATTAATTTTGATTAGTAAAAAATTTGGCAACATTCTCGATTTTAAACATAAATTTCTCACCATTTTTCGTATACCAACTACCAGCATGAGCAGCAAGTCTTGTTGCCATGGTCTTTCTTATCCTTTGTAACCTTCAAAAAAGAACTCACTTCCGTCTCTGCTTTTTAAAACCCACTCAAAATGTCTTCAAATGTAGCGTTATTTCCAAAAACGCTCTGAAATCTAAAAAAATCAATGACCAAATCATCAAATTTTGTCGAATTACAGAAAGTTGTCAAAATCCGTAATTACGAACTATTTCGCGATGTCAAAATGAAAAAACATTGAAGTTACCTTTGTCGCAATAAAAGCGAATGTACAAAAGACGAACTGAGCTATTGATAACCCTAATTTTAATGACTGTGTAAACTTTACGACATTTTAATTATGGCTTTTGAGGGTTTTGAGCGCGAAGGGAGGTTTTTGAACACAGAAATGAGTTGAACAAAGCCAACAGTATACGGGGGGGTCGGGGGGTATGGAACGATGGTAGAGACCATCTCTACCATCCGTACTCGGTACTCCCGATTCAAGCACACCCCCTCCACCCGAGCCATCCTGTCTCTACCATCCGTAGTACATTTTCGCGTCGATTCCGTCGATTCCAGATCGGAAAATATAAACAATAGAGAAAATTTTTCATGACAAAACTTATGTTAAATGAGATGCTCTACAACTTTTGGGGAAAAAAATTTTAACTAACGCAAACGGTTACCGAGATATTCCGGGTCAAAACATTTTCATCCCTTATTTTTTTGTTATAAACAATGACCATTTGTTTATTTGTAATAAAAGTCACATCGATATAGGTATCATTTTGTAGGTATTTTTACGCTCTACAAAAAAGTATCCATGACTTTTTCTGCCAATTGCGAAAATAAGCAAGAAAAACGCGAAAAACCAACTAACTCAAAACTTGGCAAATTTCATCTTTCATGGTCCTCTAACAACCCCTAAAATTTCAGCTTGTTCCGGAAAATTCCGATGTTGAAAGGTAATTTTACTGTACTAACAGTACAAGCCCACGATATCGTGATATCGGGGGAATCCCGGTTTTCGAATGTGCTCCGATTCCGGCTTATTTATAGTCGATTTGAAGGGCTCATTCGTAATAGTCAAACTGTGTAATATAAGCTTTCTTAGTAGAATTGTTCGCCTGCAAATCGACGTTAAAGTTCGAAAATCGCGATTTTCTCGTTATTCATAATGGATTTTTGAACGGAATACATATCGCAGAAAGCTGATATTTCACAAAGTTACTCATTTTACTCTACTTTAAGAGAAAATGCACTCGAAACGGGACATTTCGGAAATTTGTTTGTACGCGAAAATCGGAAGACCCAAATGCCTCGATTATAAAAAATTCAAAAAAGTCGACTAAAACATACTTCCCTATTCATCTAATACCGGCGCCATTACTTTATTACTTTATTGCGCCATTACGCAATTATTGTTTATTTTTTATTTGTTAATATTGTGATTTTCTTTTTTATGTTATTTTTGATTTTACTGGAGTTTTAGAAATTTTGTAATTACTCAAAGAATTTGGAAAAAATTGAAGTTTAAAATCTGTAATGTTTCGACCAAATTCCAAAATTAATGTCAACAATTCAAACTTGGCAGCTTCTTAATTTTCAAAGCGTTTTCGAAAATGTCAACTGCTCAGTGTCCCATACGACAATCGAACAGCGATCTCCTACCACTCGGAAAAACTTTCGAAACTTTTCTCGAGCTGTCCAAATTTCGGCGGCAAAGTGAAACAACGTTAAAAATGTTGACGGAATTTGTTGGTCCGCGATTTTACATGTTTTTTTTTTCCTGGGGGATTCAAAAAATTGGGAAAGTTTCAGCATTTTTCTTTACTAAATTATGATTTCGGAATAAATATGATTTGTTTAAACAATTTCTAAAATTTTGAGATTTTGAAAATTTACACCCAGCGTAAGATACATATTTTAAAATCAATTGTTTAGAAATTATTAATGATTATTTTTCGATGTATATTTTATTAATTTATTTTCAACACATATATTTATTATTTAATTGAAAATTATGTATTCTTAAAAATGATTCAACGTTTACGGAATTGAAGTGTTTTGAGAAATTAGAATTAAACCGCGTTATGATATATAAAAAAAGTTCTATACGACTTCTTAAATTAAAAATTTTTTGCGGCTAGTTCCGAAATCGCCGATGGGGGAATATTTTATCCGGGCTAAACGATTTGAACTTCAGCCACCTCTTGTAAGTCGCGGTGGGAGAGAATGAGATCGAATGGTTCTCAGTTCTCTCCCATTTCGTGAGAGAATGAGATCGAATGGTTCTCAGTTCTCTCCCATTTCGTACTCATTCTCTCTTTTTCGTTTTTTGACCATAATAACTTATTTTTCGACAAGAAAAATAATATAATATTTTATCAACCATCACATATCATATTTAATCATTCAAACATGTTAAATTCGCAATAAATTTAAATATTTATAATTATTGAAAGTCATAAATATTCAATTAAATCACAAAATTAGCATATTTTGATGACTGAGTATGATTTATGACAGTTTATAAAATAATTTGTCGATATTTTTCAAGTCGAAAAACAATTAATTTTAGTCCAAAAACGGAAAAGAGAGAATGAGTATGAAACGGGAGAGAATTGAGAACCATTCTATCCCATTCTTTCCACTGCTCTTACGAGGGACATGAAACAGGCAGTATCAGGTATCGCGAAGAGTACGAGTACAGAGATGTTTGTAAAGTAAGCGAGGCCAAAGCATGTGCTCAGAGTGTTAGTATAGAGTATGAGTACAAATACAGAATAATCGCGAAGAGTATGAGTACATGGACGATTCCCAGAGTACAGAGTATGAGTATGGATTATGAGTACACAGACAATAAGCATGTTCAATATTTTTTGATTCATTATCATCATACAACTCGTTGAGATATGTGAGTCTGCAGTAATAGTGATTCGCGTTCCCTGCTGCTCCGTATGAGAACCGCTGGAGATCTAATTCAATGTCATATTCCCGCAATCCCGCATCTCCCGCATCCAGACGAATCAGTGGTACCACCCGAGACCGCCATTTTAATTTTTTCGGCATGGACATCACTGAGGACAGCAATGGCAGTGTGCAGTCACTGATGTGCACTGATGTTATTTCTCTATGCTCATTACGCTCATTACCATAATCTCGCGAGTGCGCGTCGTTGAAAAAGCGTGAGTCAGTGAACGGGTGGAGCTGTTGCTGCATATGCGGGCGGTGATTGCACGCAGCGATTTTTTCTCGTTTATGACAGTGCGAGAACAGTCGATTCGCGGTTCGGGCTTTTAGAATGATAGCCCCAAAATATCTGCCGCTGTTTTTCGCGACCCTCCTGCTCGACCTATCTTTCGTGAACGCATGTGAGTACATAAATACACGATTTGTTGCTTTTTCGTGGCAAGTTTTTTTCAAAAGTACGTTAGTAACGCCATATTACGCGACCAAGCCCATTTTATGGTGTCGCGCGGCTGGGCTTTTTTTTTGTTTGAGTTTGATGAAGTTTCCAAGTTCTCGGAACGTTTGGTTTGTGTTGGGAGGGGGGTAGGAGAGGGTGTTTACTTTTTTGACAGGGTTGGTTTGGTAGGCGTTTTTGACGTTTAGATTGTCATGCGTTTTTTTGGTTTTGAATGAATTTAGGTGAGAGGTGTGAGGAGTTTGAGTGTGTTTACGGAGCATTGGGGTTGGAAATCGAATTTTAGGGGGGGAGAGAGGATTTACGGTTTATGTAAGGGATTATTTGTTAGGTCGATTACAGAGACTGTATTTCTGATGCTCAGGGTTGTTGCGACTCTGGAAAAAGTGGGCACTATTAACAAAATTTGGAATCTTCAATATTTAAATAACAGTTTTTGAACTGTGGAATTTTCGTATTAACAATTTTTTAATTCAATTTTGAGAATTGTTGGATCATCTGAAATTTCTGGATCGCACATTTCTTGTAATTCGATTTTATGGATATTTTGAGTTTTTATTTGACATCTGAATGTTGAATTTAAAAAAAAAGTTTTTTTATTCAGTTTTACACTAAACACACAAACTATTACTATAAAAATTTTTTATTCAAAGTATTTACAACAAAAAATACATTTTTTTCTATCAAGTATTATATCACTTAAGTTGTACAAAAAAATTTTTAACAAATATGAATACAAAACGTTTATTTTACTTCCAAATAAAATTTGTATGTACTAGTTACATGATATACTATTCCAAACTAGACAAAAATTTTTCAAAAAATACAAAATCTGAATTCAAAGTAACTTTATTCTTTCAAACCCAACATTCTCCAGGAAATATAAAAAAGTCCCCTCCCTTTTTGAATTCCCTTAATCATCATCAATTTCTTCATCATCTTCCATATAAATCGTTTCGTCCGTATCGGAGTCCTTGTTCCAAACTTCGACTATCCCTGTAGACAAGGCATATCCCATCATGGCAGCAGTCGCAACGAGCCCGGCGACTATTTGGTCTCTTCTTCTATGAGGAAATTCGCTCTCTTCTTCCGGCGCTTTTTTCAAGTTTTCTTTTTCATATTCCACGTGATAGCTTTCGAAATATTTCGAAGAAATGTGCATTACGAACTTGACGAGGTTCGTGCAGCCCCGAAGATGATTTTGCAGGGCGTTGTGGGGGAGGGGAGTTTTCAGGATGGGGGCCAAATAAGCATAAACCACAGCGTCCAGAGGGCTGGGGTTGGGTCCAAAAAAGAATTTTGAGTCGCCTAATCTCGTGGACAGCAGAGTCAGGCATTTTTGGGCATTGGAGTAGACTTCGGTTTCCAGGGCGGAGAGGTTTTCGTGGTCCAGGGGGTAGAGAGACTCCAGGAGATTTTTGGCTTGGGCTTCGAAACGACCTGGGTAGATGAAATTCAGGGGAAAGGGGAGGGCTCGAGCGTACCTAGAAATTTAATGACAATGATGATCACAACTGTTTCCCTAACGGGCATTTGTTGAATAATGATTTTTTCATCCAGATTTTTTTTTTAATCGCTTATTTAGAGCAGAAAAAGTAATTCTGAAGTTGTGGAACAAGCAATTTTGCAGTGGAAATTGTGTAAATAATACTTTAAATGTTGCTATCTCGATATTCTGTAACTTACATGTAAACGGATTCAGAAGCTTCAGAAAACGCGATTTAGCGTCAGTTAATTAAAGTACATCATCGTACATCGCGTTTTGATGTCGAAAAAACGTTGAATAACGCTCTAATAAATAAATTAAAAAATGTCAGTTACGTCGAGTTTGGTAAGTAGGTTTTTGACTAGCGGAGTTGAGCGGAGTTTCGATAGTTTAATATCGATTCTCAAGTCCTCCAATCGCGATTGACTTCCGGTTGAGCGAGCAGACAATGTTTACTTTTTGATACGGATGGTAGAGACCTGGTAGAGACCCTACCATCCGTACTTTTTGATTTCAGGTTGGGTTTCTTCTCTCTAATAAACGCGCACAAATTCGAAATTTTCCGCCTTAGGGAATGAACCGGAAGTCGATTGTGTTTAGAGGACTTGAGAATCGCAATTGAACTATCGAAACTCCGCTTAACTCCGCGAGTCAAAAACTTACTTACCAACCTCGGCGTAACTTTCACTTTTTTATTTATTCATAAGAGCGTTATTTAACGTTTTTTCGAAATTAAAACATGATGTACGATGATGTACCTTAATTAACTGTTTTCTGAAGCTTCTGAATCCGTTTACATGTAAGTTACAGAGTATCGAGATAGCAACATTTAAAGTATCATTTACACAATTTCCATTGCAAAATTGCTTGCTCCGCAACTTCAAAATTACTTTTTATGCTCTAAATAAGCGATTGAAAAGAAAATCTGGATGAAAAAATCATTGTTTAACAAAAACCTGAAAAGGAAGCAATAATAAATGTTCAATGATATAATAATAAATAAATAAACAAATTACCATTGCCGTACGAGACCGTGAAAATTGACCTGATCGACCCACCATACGAATTGCATGGCCGGGTGAAGTTGTTCCTCAAGCAACGTCTCGTAAGCTAAAACCTCCGCGCATTGTTTCGCACTTAGTCCAAAGTCGATCGCCGCGTTCTTCGACCTCAGAAAATCGACGATTTTTCGCGACGTGACTGTTTCCTTTTGCGTCCTTAGCACGGGCAATTCACCGTTCGGCGTCCAGAAAGGGTTGTTCGTGGCGACGATTTTCAGGGGCGTGTCGGCGAATCGCGCACAAGCCAAAACTTTCAAACATTGCACGTCCACCGAGGGCAAACCCCAGTCGCCTTTCCAAATTTCCAGCTTGTAAACCTCGTTTTCCGGGTTGTCTTTCATGGCAGTGTCGATGTTTCGGAGATCTTTTTTTTTCGCGATTTGTACACACGCGCGTAACGATTTATTGACAATTGATAAACGAGGTTTGGTTAGGTCGGGGGATTTTCGCGAACGGACGGTTTTAGTACAGTTTTGGATGGTGTTGTGAGTCGACGCGACGTGCCGGCTGTCCTATTCTTGCGTGTGAGAGATGTACTAAACAAAATGGCGAAGAATTTTTGAGGTGGAAATGGTCGTAATTAGAGGTGTTGTATCTCTTTCTGGCGCATGCGGATGGAGAGACGGAGAGGAAGAGTAAAGGCGCTGTCACAGCTACCAAAGCGTAGCTCACTCAGCTCGCAATGTTAAATCAACAAGATTCTTAGGCGAAAAATGTTAGAAATGAAAATCGTCACAGATGTGACGGTTTTGTGACGGTTTTTTTCATGCCTTTTTTTCTCGTTTTTAGACTTTTTTATCATGGTGGAAGTATTTTGAGGATAAAACAATGTTAAATCAACAAGATTCTTCGGAAAATAAGTCGAAAAATTTCAGAAATGTAAATCGTCACATCTGTGACGGTTTTTTTAATGCCTTATTCTTCTCGTTTGTCGACTTCTTTATAATTGCATGAGTATTTTTTTGATAAAGTAGTGTTGTATCACAATATTTTTCCGATAATTAAGGTGCTGTAACTACGCTCATTGCTCCCGAAACAATGCCGATTTGTGAGTTTTTCGCATTACCAACATTTCAACGATCGGCGTTTGTTTCAGGCGCAATGAACGTAGTGATAGCAACGCGCCGACTTGCGTCTACGCCAGCGTCCGACTTGGCAGCTGTGACAGCACCTTAAAGAGCGCGGGAAAAGATTGTTCTTTTAAAATCTTGATTGTTTATAATTGTATAAATGACAAAAAATTTTTATGTTTTTTTACAGACGAATATCATTGCAGTGAACCTTTACTGGACAGAGCGGTATTGAAAGCAACCTCGTCTTTATCCGAAAGAGGACCAAACAATGCTCAAATCAACGGTAAGTACGATCGTTCTCCAGTAACCTTTCTGTACCTCCCTTTTATTTTAAAAAAAAGTAGGAGCATTTTCACAGTTAAGTAGTTGTCTGAACGATTTGTCTTTAGTAGAATTGAAATTGAAATGATATTCCAACAAAATCAGTGCGCGCAAAATTCCTAGTTGGCGTGTACTTTACGAAATTTGCGGCTCTCGTCTGGGAAAAATTACGAATAATTATCATTATTTATCTACCGTAATCAAAAATTGTTTATTCAACGCCCGCGAGAAATATGTAATTTCGTGGCCCTGCTGAGAGTGGACGAAATAATGGATTACCTGATTGTTGACGTAAGGCATGCGAGTGATGAACTCGTTCGCCC
>JAPYZK010017142.1:0-10269 GCA_030522785.1 Platygaster equestris | reverse complement strand
GAAAATACCAACAGTTTTATTAGAAGGAAAATTTCGATAACTTGAATATTTCTTGTTTACATAAACACTTTGCAAACACGGTGTAAATAGTGTACACCCTCAGTTTACGTAAAGTTTACATGACAGTGCGTCCGCACGTTGGTGTAAACTTTACGTAAACTATTGACATAATGTTTACATAAACCTCATGCAAACCATTAAGATGTTTGAAATTTGATGAATTTGAAAAATTCAACAATCCAAAGAAAAATCAGACATTCCTGTAATTTTCCGAAATTCTTTAATTTTCAGAATTTTGAAAATTCTCGGAATGGTAAATTAACGGTTTACATGAAGTTTATGTAAACATGATGTAAACAGTCTGCGTGAATGGTTTACGTAAAGTTTACGTCCACGTGCGGACGCACGTAAACTTTACGTAAACTGTTTGCATAAAGTTTACGTGAACATGTCCACAAGATCAAAAGAAACTTGTGTGTTAATAAAACTCACTTGCATCACTCTGCAGGCTACACGGAACATAAATCACTTGCTTAACATTTTTGCCGCTGAAGTAATTGAATACGAAATCGTCATTTTCAGAGTCACATTTCGCTTTGTTGAGAATAAGGGCAGAGATAATTACTGTTATGGTGAAATATCGAACCATATTGATCATCATGTAATATTATGCTACACAAAAATTTTTTGTACTTATCGTCAGAGTTTGGAAAAAGTTTCGGAATGAAGAGCAATCGGATGAATATTAGCTTATTTACTTGTGTATCGGCATTTGAGTGTATATGCACTTTGTTGCACATACTTCAGTCGTTCCCACAACCACTCGAATTATTTATGGAGAGCGAGCATTTTCTGATGCGTCTGTCATTTATATCGATTATGGAATGTATAATGGGACTGCATGAAAACTCGTCGTTTACAACAAGTTCGGAGCACAACATTATGAATAAGAAAAATATAATGCCTGTCTACCAAGAAACAGAATTAGCATTGTAATACGATCGATACGAGGTTGAGGAAATTTGTCTTGCATAATTTGATGGTCATTGGGATGTTGTCGTCGATAATTATTATTGACATATTTGATTTGTCACATGTACTTTTCAGATGAATCAAGGCGCAGCGCAGGGGGGGGGGTGTCACAATATAATTTATTGTGAAGAAACGCAATACGTAATGTAACCCGGAATATATGTTTCATCATTGTTTAACACATTAAGCGTTAGAAAAAATTTAAACATTTAAATTGTAGGTATTCAGTCCTTTAATAAAAGGTAGAAACTTGACGGTTGTCAATTTTTTATTATAGAAGCGTATTCAATCTCGTGTGAAATGTTATACAGTCATGAAAAAGTTACATTTTTATCAATTCAATCATTGATTTCCTATACAAGATGAATGAACTTCTGAAGTTGCGAGGTCAAATTCCTCAATATTTTCGAACCCGTAAAAAGACTTTGTCGGATCCCGTTTAACATGACTCCACCACAAAACCATTGAAAATCGTTCAGAAATTTTCAAAGTCAATTGGAAACGGAGAAATCGTTTGAATAACTTTTATCAGAAAATGTTCATTGTATCATTGCACGAAAAAAGGTGATTCCCATTAAATACTTATTTAATACGTTTTTGGTGAAATTTCGGTAAGTGTTAACACTAGCGAGAAATGCTAGACTTTGTTAGGTCGTATCCGGAAATTCGGATATCCAGTAAAGTTCGAGAATCTCAAATAAAAAACAACGAATAAATGGACAAATGAAGACATCCGTGAATGCGAGTTAGAAGATGAGGAAATTCGAAAACATTCGTTCAATGGTTATTCAATCATCATTAAATGTAGTACATAACAAATCGAAGATATTGTATACAATCAATAATGACGTCATTTTTGAACCGTAGTTGTGAAAAATTGCCCGAAAACTGCTCACTTGACAAATCTTGCTTTGACTCTAAAACACGCAACACGTTTTTGCCCATATATCAGTCCACATTCGAAGGTGATGTCAGGCTATAAAACAAAACATGTATCAACAAATATTTATTGCTATCAAAGCTTTTCGAGAAAGAAATGAGAATCAAGCGTACTCCTCCGGAAGTAATGTTTCAAACGGGTATTCGAGAACGTAGGTATTATCTTTTTTCAAAGGCCAGACAGCGTTCAAAACAAAATTTTTAGCGTTTGTCCCGTCGATATAAGGTAGAGGGATCTTGTCGTCGCCTTTATCCGAAAAAAAGTGTGCGGAAATTGTTGTCTGGATCTTCAGTGCTTGAAAATTGATACAAAAAAATATAAGCCACATTAAAAATGACATTCAACGTTATTTGTAACAATGCTGCGAAATTCGTGTTTCGTATTTACGGCCGTCATTGAATTATTTATCGCTTGTCTTTTTTGAACATATTTTGCCATCAGAAACGAAAATAACATATTATTCTGGAACATATGAAAAATTTATTTCGTTATTTGTCAACGGCAGGTCATACGATATAATTTATAGTTTAAGCGCTAATAATTCAGAATTAATTGACCGTAATTATTTTTCGTGAGACACGTATCGCCGGAGCTACAGTATATTGTTCATTTATTATCGCGAAAGGCATATTTTTCGCGCGAGGCACGAAAAGTTTCGCGTGATTGGTAAAATCCACAGCTATTTGTGACTACACACTAGGTACAGTTTTTCGAGCGAGGTAAGTTGACTAAATGAAAGATACATATTATTTAATTTATGCACCAAATCGGAGATACAAGCAAATACATATGTGAGTTCAGTAATTTTTGAGGTTATATATATATATATATATATATATATATATATACTGCGATAGAATGAAAAAAAAAACCCCGTAAAACACCGACAAATACGTTCATTACGAAACATTTCGGTTTTTTGTGGAAAACAATCTCAGAAACGCCGGGATTACGAAAAATTATGAAAAACCGTGCAAAGCGAAAAATGAGTTCCGATCATGAATTCTGTAAAAATCTGCGGAGCTATGAAAAATGCACCATTACAATTAAACATCACGGAGATTTTCGAAGTACCTCTATTGTACAATTTTTGACAATTTTAATTTTGAAAAAATTGGATTATTCTGCGAATCGCGAGGGTTATGATAAATACAAAACGTGAAAAAATCGAAAATTTTGAAAATGTTGAAAATCTGAAAGATCTTTGAAAATATGAATCATTTTGGAAATTAAGATATTCGTCAATGTTGAAAAATTCGAAAATCCATCCTTTTTAAGAATTCCGAAATCCAGAGTATTTCTTTATTTCGAGAATTTCGAGGATTCTAGAAATTCCGAAATGCTCACAATAATTAGGAGAAATTGAGATTTTCTGGAAAATACAGATTTTTTTTAATTGATATAGAATTATATCCTATATATATACTTATTATATATTATTTATTCAGTTTTATATACATTTAATTATATGATTTTTTTATTTTATATGATGATAAAAATGTTATTAAAAGAATTGACTATCTATTATTTGTTTACAATTCATTTTCATTGAAAAAAAAAAAAAAACCAGCAATCGTAGCATTTTGTTTTTCGTCAAAAAACTTCCACATCAATCACGTTTTTTTCGAAGATTCCCGTTCAATTAACATCTGAAATACATATTTAAAAACTTATTTTCACATTCCAGAATACACGGAAATGTTTTTATGAATTTTAAAACAATCTATCAATTAGTCATGAAATGTTTTGAAAATTAATTCCGTACTGTTTTTATGAACGACGGGTCGTACGATGTAATTTACGGTTCAAGCGCTAATCACCTAGAAATAATTGACTCTGATGATTTTTCGTGACACGTA
Source organism: Platygaster equestris (assembly GCA_030522785.1). Taxonomy (NCBI): domain Eukaryota; kingdom Metazoa; phylum Arthropoda; class Insecta; order Hymenoptera; family Platygastridae; genus Platygaster; species Platygaster equestris. The sequence continues at coordinate 6,438 of JAPYZK010017142.1, read as the reverse complement.
TTGTTGGAGTTAATGTATCGTTCATTCGTTTCGAGCCTTTTACTTCGACAGGAATATTTTTTAGGTGAACCACGGTTGGAGTGATTGAAAAAATCTGCAGTCATTCTTAGGTACACAGAGTGCATTTTTTCTAGTAAAGCGAGTCGACTCAATTGGAGATATATTATTACGTGCATTGAAAAATTTGGACTCATGGAAGTTGAGGAATTTTTGACATTTTTTTTTTTTTTTTTTTTTTTTTTTTTTTTTTTTTTTTTTTTTTTTTTTTTTTTTTTTTTTTTTTTTTTTTTTTATTTTTTTTTTTTTTTTTTTTCTTATAATTTGACTAATGTGTCAAATTTTTTTTTTTTTTTTTTTTTTGAGTAAACTTTTATAGCAGTTGGGTTTTTTTCCAAAGGGCATGCAACTCAATTCTTGGAAAACGTGTTTTCAAACTTTTTTTCGGAAAAAAACGTGATAATGTGATTATGAATTGCATTTCTAACAACATTTGTGATGCATTTTTGGAGGTTATGAAAAATGGGTTAGGAAAAATTTCGCAACTTATATTTTCAAGTCCATAAAAATGATGTAGAATATTATATTATTATATTTATCCGAATTTCAGGAAATTCGTTGTACTTATTCAACTGAAAATTCCTATAAGAAAATGTCCAATTTATTGAATTTCTCAATATCGATATTTTCGGCAATCAATTTGGTTGTACCAACCTCCTCAACGAGTGCATAATGGCTTTTCTTACGAATGTGAAGTTTGCCAGACGAGCCGAAGGCGAGTATTGCAATCGCATCCGTAATAAAAGCTATCCTGCTTCAGTTGAGGATATTTTTTTTTACCACGAGAACCGCCAAATACATTTAAAATATCGATTTTGAGGTTATAGTGGTAAAAAAGTATTCCAATTCACAAAAGTGATATGAAGCTCCGAAAAATAATTCCGTGGTCATCCAAAACATCGAAAATTTTCATGAATATTCTCCAGTTATTAAATAAATTATACCGACTAGAACATGATATATTTCTTACAAACATGAGTCTTGAAATATATCCTTTTAATTCCCTCAGAATGTATATCTAATGCATTTTGAACATGTCTCAGTTTTTTTGGAATTCTAAAAAAATGCACACACCATACTCAAACTCGAAGCTAAAGAATCTAAAAAAACTTGAAACTATCGGAGCTATACAACTGTAAAACAAAATTTGTACCAATGTTGATATTTTTTCACACACGTAGATCAGAACAAGATTGTAGGAAATAATTAAATCTGTAATTCTTGAAAGGTCATATTCTGAAGATGAATAATAATTCTAATCATCAATATTTCGCATTTTCAGGGCTTCTAAACACACAGATAAGTGATTCGGAAGACTATTTCCGTTTTTTATGACGGAGATGAAAATTTCCTTCGTTTGAGATGTCATCAGGGAAATTTTTCTTGGTTTTAGCTCTGTGGTGCAGTTTTTCGACCACGGTAAATAAAATTTCGTAACTTTTTTGTCGTTTTACAATCGATTAACCTGTAGAAACGAAGGGTCTTACCTTCCATCACTCCGCACTCTAAATTGCAATCACTTTAGCATCATTGAATCGTCATTTTGTGCACCCCCTTTCGTTATTAATGACAGTAGAATCCTGCAGTCGTAGTTGATATAAATCATTTTCCAATCACGTTTCGACACGATATTGTACAATTATTTACGAATGTTCAAATGTTTGTGATTAATTAAAAATAGTATATTTTTTCATGCATCAACATAATGATTCAACAATTTGTCCATCATTGTACAATCATGTATAAATCATGATTCATACATTACAGTACCATGATGGTACAAAAATGGACTAATTCAATGAAGGCACAAACATGCGTAAATAATTTTGACCTTGACAAATTTCTCTAACAGCTTTGATGTTTCTAAAAGAGCATCATCATTCAATCATGATCCATTCATAACTGTAGGATATCGATTGATTCAAATAATTGTTTAATAAGTATAAATCGAATTGTGCAATGATTGTCACTACATTGATATGTGGGTGTAAAACACGAAAAAAGAGTAGATTGCGATACGAGTGTGGATGGTTGCATCCAACGGAACGTGAATATTGTGACCTGAGACAAAGTCGAGGGTCATAACACGAGAGTTTAATAAGACCATTCATCTCCGTTTCTTTTAGTGTACATTTTAGCACGATAGTCAAAAAATCACTTTCAATCACCAGTTCCGAGGTGATGGTGTTAAAAATGATTTTTTTTACACATGCACGGAGATGGCTCTTTTTCATGCATCGAAATGTGGGCGCAAAATGGCATTTTTCATTGATATATATAGCAGTGCGAAATAAGTGTGCGCAAGTGTGCGCAAAATGCTATTTTGCGCACTGTTTTTGGAAATATTTCCGCACGAGTGTTGGGAAATTTTCGAACCGTGTACAAATTTTGACATTTTAAGATTTTTTTATGAACTTCAGAAATTTTTCGAAAGTTCCAAAATTCTCAAAATTTCCGAAAATTTCCACAATTTCTGAAAATTTCCAGAATTCTCAAAATTACCGAAAATTTACAAAATTTCGAAACATTAATAAAATTTCCGAAAATTTCCCAAATTCTGTTAAATTTATAAATCATACAAATTTCCGAAAATTTACAAAATTCTCAAAGTTTCCAAACATTACCAAAATTTCCGAAAATTTCCAAAATTTCGACGAATAAATAAAACTTCCGAAAATTTCCAAAATTCTGGAAAATGTAGAAATCCTCAAAATTCGCGAAAATTTACAAAATTCCAAAAAATTTTTGAAATTCCGAATGCCCGAAAATTGCTAAAATTGTCAAAATTACCAAAAAATCATAAAATTTCAAGTATTTTGGAATTTTTAAACTTTTCGAAAATTTTTAATTCTTAAAAATGTTTGAAAATTTCCATTTCAATTTCTCGTGCACTCAAAAGCGCCAGCTTTGTGCATTTGTAGAAAAAGTACTGTATGCAACAAGTGCACAAGATAGGTTAGCCCGTGAGTGTAAAGTTTGAAACACTCTACTTCGGCTAGCGCATTCTCAACTTCGGCTCACGCACTCAACTTCGGCTCACACACTCGACTTCGGCTGCACGCACTCGCTACGCTCGTGCGCTCGCCTACGTCTCGCGCGTTCTCCTCCGTCTCGTTGTGCGTTCACCTCCGTCTCGCGTGTTTGCCTCCGTCTCATGTTCCAACCTTTACACTCGCGGAATAACTTATTTTGCGCACTTGTTACATAATGTACTCTTTCTGTACCAACGACTAGATTCGAGCTGATTCTGAGGAAAGGTGCGTTTGGTACGGAGAATGTGTCGGAAGAGACGGAATAAAGAGACCTTGTAACTACAATGGGCCTCCTAAAGTACTCCCTTCCGATGGAGAGGCAATGTATAAAGATTGCAGAAATTACCTGCACTATGACACTGCAAGTGGAATCAGACTCTGTTGCAATAAAGAACAATTGGAGACATTGATATCAAGTTTCGGTGTCATAGATAATTACATGACAAACAAGCATGGAGGTGAATGTTCCAAGCATATGAAGGCAATGTATTGCCACCTGACGTGCAGCCCGTTCCAACACCTATTCATGGAGGCTCATAACACAAGCATCAATAATGAAGGTAGGATTCCGGTAAAGTTGGATAAACTATAATCATTCTTTTTCAGCTTCAATACACGCACACATTTACGTGTGCGGGTGTAATTATTTCAGAAAAGCTTTGACTTTGAAATGATGCTATTTCTCATTCGTTCAATTTTTCGTATTTTATAGCCATATTTTTCAGTTTTTATGCTGATGCTATGCTCATTTTGCAACTCTAGCATGATCTGACGATGTGTTTCGGTTATTTCTCATAAACATAAAATTCGCATCGAAAATGCCGACATATCTTTCGAGGAACAAAAAATTTAGAAGAACTTTTTTCTAGTTTTTCTTCAAGAGCATTGAAGTTTCTTGTTTGGGTTTTTTTTTTTCCCCTGTTTTCCCCCAAAAGGAATTTCTCTCCTTAAATTGTAAAAAACGGGGCCCCCCCCCCCCCCCCCCGCCCCGCCACATCCGTAAGTTTTTCATTAACTTACATCGATTTTCATGGATTCGGATCAGTTACCATCGATTATTATCAATTCCCATCGATTCCTATCAATACCTATCAACTTATATCGATTACCCATCAATTCCTACCGATTACCATCGATTCCTATCGATTACCATCACTTTCCATCAATTTATACCATTTGACATCGATTCCCAATAATTCCCATCAATTACCCTTGACACCCATTAATCCTATCGATTTTCATGAATTGCTATTAATTTTAATTAATAGCAATTCGCAATCGTTCACGTAAATGGGCCAAAAATCTCGCGTTTTGAGTGCTCGTGTTGAAAAAAATATGTTAAACAATGTTCTAAAATTGTTTTTTTTAGGCCAGGAGTACATTGAAGGAATAAATTTCTACGTTTCTTCAAACTTTGTCGACAACAATTTTTTGAATTATTGCAAGGATGCTAGCTATTTCTTGGCCAATAGTATTGAGTCAGCGTGCTTTTCTTGGTTCAAGGGCTATTGTACACCTGAACAATGGCTTGATTATACTGGCGATCCTGGTGTAAATAAGGATACACCCATCCGAATAGTGTATAAACGCGGTGAGAACAATGATAACAAGAGTAAAAATGCGGTAGGTCAAAGTTTCCAATACTGGACCCTCAACTTCACTCCGCAAGACGCCGAAGTACAGCCAAAACTAAACATAAAAGTACGAATCAATTTTGTACGCAAATATTTAGTATATTGTGCGACTAGTGGGAGAAAGAGGAGATTCTTCAAGCGTGGAGACTGCCGTACGAGCGTAGCGAGTGCGGCAACACGCGAATGGAATCTCTTCTTTTGACCAATAGTCGCACACAATATTGAATTCAACAACGGCGAGAAATATGTGATTTCGTGGCCCTGCTGAGAGGAGGGGAAATAATGGGTTACATGATGACGCAAGGATCGCCCTCAAAGTTCCAATGAAATACTAGTTGTACCGAGTGGCCAACTCAGGCTAGTGAGGCCATTTTGAGATTCGGGTGATTCCGTTGTTACTGTCATATACGTGTCTTTTCAAGTTTGGAAGAAAATATTCCAGTTCAAATTCGAAACAATGCATGGTTACAATAAATATATGTTAATTTTATAGATTGCAAGCAAAAATGGATCCAATATTACTGAACCAATTAAAATAAAGACACATTAGTATTGATGTCAGTACCGTGGCATGTCCTCGAGCACGATTTCCAGTGAAATGTATATTTATTTTATAAAAACAAGAATCACAATCCATTGTTTGATCCATATAACTTCATGATGAATGAAAAAGTTCTATTTTACGCGGAATTGTGTCATATATTTTTATTCGTCAATGCACAAACCATTTTTGAACTTTGTCCATGAGTTTCTGTGATACATCATTCGTTTGTTTATTCTTCACTGATAGCTGATAATTTCAATGATGTTTCCAGAAAAACAAAACATACTTGTAATGAACAATTATGACTCAAATTTTTTCGTTCAATTCAACAAGTCAAAGTTGTCTTTACATATTATAGAGGACGAAAAAGATCGAATAACAGTGTGTCATGAAACTTCGTGTCAGTACCGTGGACCTCTGTATTTTAAATGCAACTCATTTTTTTCCATTATGTAAATGAAATGTAAATCAAAAAAGTGACGTTTTATGACATAACCCATAGGGTTACCAGACTTCCTGGTTTTTCACTCAATGTATCTATCTTCGTGTCCTGGTTTTTCAAAAGAAAATTTTTTTTCAAAGAAATTAATCTACATTATGTTTTTGATTCAACATGTTTAAACTACAGACAGGCCTTGGTACGTTTCGATTTGGTGACTTTGATCATTGATATTTTATTTCATATTTTTCATGTTATGGGAATGGCCGGAAATGATTTATAAATAATAGGAATTTTTTCAAGCTCTCTTCGAATACTTTATCACAGAAATTCTGAGAATTTGTAATAAATTTTGAGTAATTTATCAAGATCTTCAAGAGCCATACCTTTTTTTGATTCTATTTTTAATTCGTCATTTTTTAAATTTGAGAACAAATCTATTTCAACCTGGAAACGTGGCCAAAAGGCAACATTTTAGCGAGAGGCTACTACAAATTTTTGCACAAACTTAAAATTTTACGAACCTCCGAAAAAATTGACTATTTTTTCAAATTTCCGAAAAATCTGTATTTTTATAAAAGCTCTAATTTCTCAAATATTGAAGTTAGTAGACGTTTTTTAGTTTCGAGGAAAACGTTGAGTCTTCACATTTCAATAAAATTGAAATTTCCGATAGTTTCCGAAAATCCACCATTTTAGAAATAATTTTCATGGAAATTTCTCGAAAAATCT
>JAPYZK010017132.1:0-10628 GCA_030522785.1 Platygaster equestris | reverse complement strand
TTGACGTTGATGCAGGCTTTCTTGTTTTGGATTTGACGTGGCTACTCGATGTACGAACTCCCATGCAAAGGATTGTACTTGTTGATGTGAAGGGTGACGACAACGATTCTGCGCAATGTCCATCCGGAAGCGCGTTCCTGAAATTCTTCAATCTTCTTAAGAATGGGATCCCGAATGTTTTCTATGAACCATTTATCGAGGTTTGTTGTTTGGAAAATGGCTTCTGACTTGGTGTGAAACGTCTTAATTTCTACCACCTCTTCATCATTTTTACAATACTAGATTCAGCCGCGAGGAGGAAGTTTGCTTTTGAAGCATTTTGCTCACGAAGAAAAATTGGATTTTTACTAACAAAGATTAATCTTGCTTCCAACAAAAACTCTCTAATCTCTAAATGTCCTAAATTTACAATGACCACCGTTTTTAGTCGACCGGAAAACGCTGTGTCGACATCTTCCCAAACAATCGATGCTTCACTCAATCCACTTCCGCGTACTGTCGCAAATTCACTCGATTGTCGATTATTACTACGTAAATGTACAAGTAATGTCGCGCAATAAATTTTTATGATTTGTTTACTGTCACGGGCATGTCATTCATCGCGGGATAATTACATTTGCTTTATCAATCAAGGCGGATGCTTCGAGAGGAATAATAGGATGAGTTGCCAAGAGTCGCCTTTGACGACTCACCACTGTTCTCGCTTCAATATCAACCATTTCGATCGGAACGTGGTCACGCGATTGCTAAAGAAGAACTATTGAAGTTTTGATGTATAAAGACTAATATGTATAATAATAATTGTATCGATAACAGTACTAATGAGAGTAATCTCCAAATTCGTGTGAAAAAATAAAACTTCACTTATTCATTTTGTAAAGATGGACGAACATGTTTCTAAGAGTTATCGTAATAATCATAGGTATTCTCACAATATTCACAACTCGTCTTCCCAACCTCTACTCAATGCGAAAATGTGGCGACTGAATCCTTGAGGAAGGTAGACGTCCAGTTCGGTATCCTCATCATCATTCCGAACTTTAATGAAAATTTTCGGGTTGCTGCTTCCTTCCGATGATATGAGTGACAAAATTTGACACTGAGAGTGCGAAGGCAGCAATTCGAAGCCCTCCTCGGTCATGCCCAGATGTGATGTTGATGAAACTTATTGCAGCTGCAATGATAAATATATACAAGTGATTAGGGAAAAAAGTTTAGAAACAAGTTAACGATGCTTAGAAAACAAAAAAATGCCGTGTCAAAAATACTCAAAATTTCCGTAATTTCCGATAGTGACATAAAATTACATGACATATTTCATTAAAGTTTCAAATGTTGGAAGAAAATCAATATTATTATTTCATTTGAAGAAATATAAAATCTACTTCAGATAAAATATGTTACAGTAATCAATTTTTAAAAATGATCTACTCTATCAAAACATACCCACATTGAAAATAAAACCTTCTGAGTTTAAGTGTTGGAGGTTAGGGTTGGCGTGAGGTTGGCGACTTTCTCGAGGATGATCGACTTCTGGCAGTTGATTCAGGCTCTACTATCCGTAGTCCGCGATACGGCTCATCAAAGATGATTGAGAGTTACAATTCTGTGGCACTGTAGAGTCGAATTCAAAAATTAGAATTATAATTTTTCAAATTTTCAAAAATTTCTCACGAAAATTGTCTAGAAAAGTTTAGATATGTTCAAAAAAGGTTTTTTTATTTTGATTTATTTTTCCCAAGCTTCATTGAATTTTTTATGTTTTTGTCAAGTTTTAAAATTTGTCAAATTTTAAATCTATTCAAAAAATACCATATACGCTTAAACTTTACGAATATTTCGTAAAAATAATTATCGCCGCTAAATAGACCACGACAAAATTATCGCATATACAGTGAATCAATCATTTATAAAGAAGTAATTAATATTCATGGAGTCAATCAAAAATTCTCCTCAGTCGAAAAAAAAAATTACGATAATGTTTAAATTTTAAATAATTTAGTGGAAAAATCATAAATTTTCATCAATTTCACGAATGTTCCTCATCATTTTTGTAGTAGCTACGGTATAAGTCCAAACATTACAAATATTATCTAGAAATAATCATCACCGTTGAATGAGACTATGAATTTCACGAAAATTCTTATTTATTCTTAGATTTTCTTGATGGCAGTAAAATCCCTCAATGCTTTATCGAATGATTCTCATACTTGTTCGACAGCTGTCATAATTTCCACATACATTTTCTTTAGTTAATCATTGAAAAAGAAATATCCGCTGACTCCGTTAATTTGGGCGAGTTACAAATTTATGAAATTAATAACACATTTTGAGTACTCAGAATGAAAGATATAGAGTAATAAAAATTTTACTTATAACTTTAAATTCATTAACCCATTGTAGATTAAAAAATCAGATAATTACATTGAAGTTTTATTAAATTTACTTACGTAAAAACGAAAACCTTTTGTTCAGCTGGCAGAAGTGTGCGTCAATTAACTTCTCCTAAAAAGTGGGACCACCTCCGGGTTGCCGAAAGGTCTTCTCCTCATTGACCCAGTATGTCGAATCGGAAGTCTCGAAACGTAAAATCCAACTTCCTTTGTCCTGTCCTCTAGAGTTTGTGATTGGTCGAAAAAAATGATTCCCGTAGCATGCTGCACGTCGTTGAACTCACACACAAAATGTACAGTTTTTCTTTTCGCAGGAAAACTTAACAATCACTCCGCGGACTTCAATATTTTCACGCGGCGACAGAACTCCAGAGATTTCAAAAAAACCGTGTACGAAATCCTGAAGCTAATGAAAGCTATCAGAAACGCGAGAAGACTGTGCTTAAGAGCTCGTAAGGATAGGCTTTTTAAAGCGCCCCCAACCCTCGAATTCTATAGAATTAATTATTCACGAGAGTTTGAGTAGGACCATTATTTTCTTGGAAAAATTGATGAGCAGCACCCTGCTCTGTACACTATTCCTCACGAATTGTAAAAAACCTTTCATGTTTGATGATAGGCAGCATCTTGCTTCACACGCTACATTTCTAACGAATTATAAAAAAACCTTTCATGTTTGGTTGAATTATAGCCTACATGTCGCAACTCGATTTCAAATTTTTTAGAATATCAATCACCGCTTTGTCCGCGCGACGACATTAGAGATCTTATCGCGCGCTCGCAGTCCGAACGAGATTTTTGTAATCATTCAGATAAAGGGTCGTGCGAGCGCGTTGCGTAACTTTTTTTAGCATCTCTAACCTCTGCATGTGTAAAAGGCCTAAACAGTTTTTTCATCATCGCGCGCTTAGAGTCACACGTCGAACGAGAATTTCACTTTCCTGGAATTACTTAGATCAAGCGTCGCACGGGCGCGTTGCGTAACATCACTCCACTTTTTTAGGCATCTTCGACTTCTGCATGTAATATAGGCCTAAATACTTTTATTACTTTCATTCATGTTTACTTCCATGAAAACTCGCGTTCGAGTTTTGACTTGCTGAGATGACGCAGTTTTGTGAATAAAAGTGAATATTTGTCCTCTAAAAATTGGATTGTCATAAAAATGAAATAACAAATAACATTGAATAATTTATCATTGGAAAAACCTCGGAAATTTTCCAAAAAAAAAATTTTTTTGGAAAAAATTTTGTTGGAAAAATATCAAAACAAAAAATTTTTGGAAATAAAGATGTGGGGAGAAGAGGCGAAAGAAACCGAGGACGCGCGCGGACGGGGGGCGGGGGGGGGGGGGGGGGGGGGGGGGGGGGGGGGGGGGGGGGGGGGGGGGGGGGGGGGGGGGGGGGGGGGGGGGGGCAAAATCGGCTCTGTTAATCTACTGCCGATCAAATTTATGGGGATCAAGAAATGCATGGCGATGTTCGCAAATATCCCATGGATTATGTTGTAATCAAATGCATTGCCTTTCAATTTTAGTATTCAGTCTACGTCATTTTTCACTCCAATTTCTTGGATTTACAAATTTTCTCGTTTCAATTTTTGGAGTTTAACAATTTTAATATTTTTAAAATTAAGTTTAAAACGATTTTGAATCTTTGAATTTTTAATGGAATTTGAATGTTTTAAATATCTGGTATTTGAATATTCAAAGAATATTCAAATGGAAATTTGTAGTTATTCATTTATTAATTATGTATGTCGTTTTTAGGCTCGGAACGAGAAGCTTGCCTTGCACTTCGTAGGTGTAGCTTCCAGCATTTACGTCATTCGCAAACACTAGAAATACGAGCATGGAAATTACATAGAAATGCAGGCCATGTCCCAAATGTACAACTGAAATGTTAAAATTTTTTTGCTATGGTACAGGTGAATTGATGAAAAATTTTGTTGGAATTTATAGAATTATCGGAATTCTACGAAGTTTTATTTTTTAAGTTGAACAAAAACTGTGAATTTGATAAAGATCAAAGTATATAAATTTTGTGTGATTATTGATTATTCACCAATCAGTTCTTGGAATTTTCGTAACAAATATTATATTGCTGAACTTAACAATTTTCATTTGTCAATTCTGCCATTTTCGCAATACGGTCGAAAAACATTATTCCCCAACAAATAACTCCATGTCATCATCTTCATTTCCTTCGGCAGACAATTCGTCGCCTACATTTTCTATGGGAAATCCACTAAGGGCCTCTGCTCTCGGTTTGTACATCTTCTGGCCGGAATCTTCGTACATTTGTGGCGTTCGTTCGAATTCAGCCGCACCTCCAACATCTGCAATCCATTGGCATGCTAGCAACAGACTTTCCATCCGAAGTATTCCTAGTTCATTGCGTGCGTCTGTCTTGATGCGCTTCAGTTTACTGAACGCTCGCTCGCATTCAGCATTCGAGTGGAGTATTGTCAGCAAGTCCAGAACAAATTGACTTACACGCATCAAAGATTGGACCCCTTGATCGTCCCTGTAGAAACGCGCCTCGAGCCAAAATTGAACCATGTCCTAAAAGAGTTCGTTGAAACGGTCATCTTCACGCAGTTGTGGAATCAGGGTCCATTCATGAGCGATGTAAGCTTGGTATTCATCTTCGAATCCAAGCAGCGCCCGGGGAAACGATGCCATCACTCCTTGTAAGTTGTTGGCATGTTCTTTTGTTGCACGAAATTCCATTGAAACAGCATTTCTTGGTGAAAAAGCGAACATTTTGAGGATTTTTTCGTTTAGATTTTATTTCTCTTGCATGCTCTCAGCGGCCACCACATGATATGCCAAAGCACTATTGTAAAACTGCTGCAAATCATCTGGGTGTATCTGCTGCAGGTTTCGAGTGAGGTATCTGTAAGTGGTCTCGCCGATCTTGACTCGGGGCAATGGCACGTGCAGGTTGGCATTCCGTGTGTTGAAGGTCGTTCGTTCATTCCGAGGGATGAGATTCAAGGCAGCAAAGTAACCAATGTGAGTGTCGTATAAGCTTCGCAAATCTGTTGCCAAACTCGGAAGCAGCACTGACTCCGACTGGAATTTCTCATTCATTCCAACTATAGTGCCAAGGACGAACTGCAAAAAATAGAAATAACATTTCGTAATTGGAGCTCTTATGTTCGTCGAAATATTCCTCAGCCTAGCATCTGCGGGGAAAGCGGTTGATTGCTGTTGAAAGTATGCACTCAATACAGGCCATCGCTCCAAAAAACGATCGATGACCATTTTCAATGACAGCCATCGAGTTCCTGCCACGCCCAAAATTTTGTGCTCTTCCACGTTCATTTCCCGTTGTAAATCCAATAATTGTTGGCATCTTGCTGAGCTTCTCGAAAAGTAGCTGTAAACATTGCGGCACAGTTCTTCAACATACTCGGGAATTTGTTCAGAAGCACGTTGAGCCACAAGGTGCAGCAAATGACACGTACTTTTCATTATTGTTATTCCAGGACAATTTTCTTCAAATCGAGTTGGAACAGAATTTTCTCCTCCCATCATGACATTGCATGTGTCAGACTCGAAAGACATTACATTATTCATGTCTATTCCGTGTTTTAGGAAGCTCTGCTCAATTCTGGTGTATAGAAGTGCAGCTGTTGCATGGATCTGTTCGGTGTCGTGGACTCTCGCTAGAGCCCAGATCGAGCTCTTGATTTTTTGATCTTCCTTATCCAGGTATCGTACAATGATAACGATGCACTTTTCCGTGGAGGTGTCAGTCGTGTCGTCCACAAGAATACTAAATTTGTTGGCTTGTAAGGTTCGTATTAACTTTCTTTTCTGTTCCAGGGCCACGAGGTACACCAACTCATTCAATTTCGGCTCTCCAAACTTGACTCCTGTTGCTGTCGGCGAATCCGGAAAGGCATGCTGCAAAACCGGAGGCAGATCCTTGCCAGCGTGGAACGACGTGTCTTATACAGCGATGTGTGCTGCGAGAATCAACTCAGCTCGTTTTCTTCTCAGGACTTGCGGGTTTTCTTCCTCCAGCATTGGGACACAAAGCGCAACCCGCCGAGTACTCGTCAGCTCCAGGTTGCAACCAAAGTGCGAGCTCGGGTTTCCGCAACCATGCTGCTCTGAATTTTTGTCGTCGTGCAGGCAGTTGAACTTGTCCTTTATTTACGTCAAGTCTACCCCGACCACGCCGAATTCTAGCATTTCCACCACTTCCTCGCCTACCACCGAATAGTTGAACAGCTGGCTCCAAATCTTCGTTTGCAGGATTGTCCATAATGTAGAAACAATAGTTTGTCGTTGACCTGCGATTGTATAGTGTTTAGAATTACAATGGTTCCAATGTATACGGATTTTTAAATATAAAATTTAAATCGTCTCAAAATTAGCAATTGTAAGAGATGGGGAAAAGCTGGTTTTAATATTCTACTATTTTGATGCTCGTTTCTAATTTTTACAATCTAAAAATACAAATTTTGTAATTTTTGAGTTGAAATTGGAAATGAAAGTTAAAATTGTGGTTCCATTAGAATTAGTTTAATAATTAATTAATTTTGTTTCTTAGAATTTTTTATAAATCGAAGTGTCACGATTAAAAATGACTATTTTTGTAACACAGATTTTGTATGTGAAATTGTTGCTGGTTTTCGAAAAATTGGAAATTTTCAGAAATGGAAAATGCTTCTTCAGATATTCGGAGTTTTGCAATACTCATTTCCATTTTTTAACATTACAAATTTCAATTGAGTGATGTCGGAAATAATTACAGAATTATTCATGATTTCCGTATACATTGTCCAGATAAATATAAAAATTCACGTTATAAATTTCTGTGGTATTCGAAGCTGACTAAATTCAGTTTTTCGAATTGAATAAAATTGATATAAAAAAAAGAATACCTCAAACATTGAAACCAGTATTTTGCTATTCTTGGAAATGCTATTCGTTATACAACGAACGACATGTAGAACATGTGTTAAAGAAATCGCCATTTTTAATCGTGCAATTTTTATTAACGAACGAAACCGATGAATCGAAGTATTTACTTATTCAAGTATTTCAAACTTCCGGTTTTGGTTAATTCAAGTAAATAATCCCTGATACAAAAAGAGTGACTTTGCACAATCGCTACACAGTCACCCCACGGTCCCTGCGAAATTGTAAACATTTTTTATCATGTTTTTCACAAATTCTGTGAAGTTTTCGGATTTTCCAAAAAACTAGTAATTCTCTTTTTTTTCGAAAATCTCGGAGTTTCCAAAATTTTTTTAAATATCGGAGTTTTCAAACTGTCCTGACGGTCGTCACTCGATCGAGGCGATCGAGTTCCACTCGAGTTCCAATAGAGAAGCTAATTCAAATTATTTCTTGCAGAAAACTATGGAATTGTGCATAAATTTTGATGTAAAGTCTCAAAAATGTTGTTTGGAATCTAAATAGAGCTGTTGTATATTTACTGCAAAATAAGGCTACAAGGGCTAAAATAGCCACGCACTAGCTCGATAGTAATGTTGACCAAAAGTCGCATATAACGCAATTTTTCCCACAAGAAATTTATTTGTTCATCATTTCTGATTATTTTTTCGACTCGATTGAGGTAATAATTGATCATTGTCATCGAATAAAATGTAAGGATCATTGTTTACATCTACTAATACGCATACCTGCAATAGACACCCTTCGTTAAGGCGTTATCGCAGTAGATGAATTTACTTTTATCTCACAGGATAATTTGTGAGAAATACATGTTTTCTCTTTTATCGGTTGTTCAAGAACTCATGCATTGTAAGCCGATCTAGATGACACTACATATCAGTCGATTGCGATCCCCAGTGTATGATGATCGCGGGGATCGATCTGCTTTGTCGACTGGTAAATTCAGTGAATCATCCGAGCCCGCCTAGATCAACGGAGCTCAACCGAATGCAAGTGATGTTACCGACATTATATTACAGTAATTTGATCAGCATCACATATGAAAAAAAGCTTCATGAAAATATTAACGACGTTAAATGTGATGTATTTCAGGTTATTTCGATTAGCTCTCGCGTGGGCGACGTATTTAATGTGAATTGAAGTGAAAAAAAGTTAATTCACTCAGGTTTTGGCAACACTATTACAACTCGATCAGAACTTGATTAGAACTCGAGCAGAACTTGATCACCGCGATCGAGATCCGCTCGAGTTTTACTCGAGTCACGACCGTCAAGGTGTCCACGAAGCTCGACGTTTGAAAAAAAAAAAAAAATTTTTAGTCATCAAATTTTTCAAATGACTAAATAGTTTTTGAATTTGCAAACAACTCAAAATGTTCAAATTTCCCGAAAAACTCAATATTCCCAAATTTTCAGAAAAATTGAAATTTCCTAATTTTTCAAAACACTCAGAATCTTTTAAAATGTCAAATTTTCCATTTTTTTTCAAGAAAATTGTAACCTTTCAATCCCCACTCCCCCCCACCCTTAAAATTTCAGATTTAAAAATTTCACAAATGAATTCATATCACAAAATATTTCAAAAAACTTCGAATTCTAAATATTTTCCGAGAACTTAAAATTTTTGGATGTTTCCAAAAACTAACAATTTCGAGAACTTCGAAAGAACTCATAATTTTTATATCATTCGAAAAACTTGTAATTTTCAGATTTCTCGAAAACCTCAAAATTTCAATATTTTCTGGAAAACTCCAATATTTTCTGCATTTTTCGATACTCTTAATTCCTCAACATTTTGGAAAACCCAAACTGTTCCACTCTCACGAAAATTTTTGGATTTTTACATTTTACAAAAAACTTTATAATTTCGAGTGTACCCAAAACTAACAATTTTCAAAACTTATGAAAAACTTTAAAATTTTGAACTTTCCAGAAAACCCATGATTTTAGAATTTTCGAGAAAACTTGGAATGTTTGAATCATTTGGAAGACACAAAATTCTTTAATTTTCTCCAAAACCTTTAAATTTTCCAAAAAACTTAAATAATTCGAATATTTCCCGAAACTCACATTTTCAACTTCTTCAAAAAACTTTAAAAATTCGAATTTCTGAGAAAACCCATATTTAAAAAATTTTTTGAACACCTTGAAATTTTCGGATCATTCAAAACACTCAAAATTTGTAAGCTGTCTAAAAAACTTAATTTTCGAAATTTCTGGAGAAATCCGCGAATATTATTTCATCGAAATACTCAACATTTTCAAATTCTTTAAATTTTGAATTCCCGATTTTTTCGAAAAACGTTTATTTACAACAAAAAAACCCACGGTCACTTGTACAGTCGCAGAACTGACGGTGTTGCGACTGTATACGGTCGCTGCATCGTAGCTGCACCGTCACTTTTTTTTCATCGGGGATTAAATTAAATTATTATTCTTTTTTTTTTCTTCAATGCTTGCCGAATGGAAAATGCAATTTTAGTTTCAAATTCTGAATTTCTTTTTTTTTCAAGTTGTTCGAAACTATTGAAACTAGAATTCTCCAGCTGGAAAATATTGAAAAGAAAGTTGAATAATTTAATAATTTTATTACTTTGAATTTCTCAGAACAGGAAATTGCACAATGAAGAATACCCAAGTTTTTAATTTAAGTATTACAATTACAAATTTTGATCTTCGCATGATAATCATAATTTTCAAGAGATTAAAAATGATGTTTCTAAAAAATTGTCTGCAGAAATTTCAATTTCGATACCAGCATTTCGAACCCTTATATTTCGAAAACAACATTTTCCAGCTCTAAAAAATTTCCATACATTATACACACACAGACTTTTGGATTTTGAATTAAGAAAATGCAATGTACTATTGACTTTCGCACCACGGATAACACACCTTTCGCACGAACAAAACCCTGTGTGACCCTTCGCGAACAAAACCCTGTGTGACCCTTCGTACATTTTATCTTCGATCGAGCTGGCGTGTCACAGATGATACATTTATGTATTACTTGGAATTCCAAATTATCGATTACGATATTATTATTTATCGAATCGATCAATCCATCGCGAAATTGTTCCAGGATATACGTCCAAGTTGCTTGGTTGTTCGCTTGCCAAGTACACGAGCACTGGAAACGGAGAGTACACAGAAGAATGTTCGCGACAGTATATTTTACACAGTATGGGCCAAACTTGCTTTGTAGAATGTTTGTAAATACTTGCGCCATCAAAATGGAAAATCAAATCTATTGTCATATCGGGGTGTAAAGCTGGATTAAACTGCTGACGTAATCCTCGA
>JAPYZK010016806.1:0-10690 GCA_030522785.1 Platygaster equestris | reverse complement strand
AAGTTATTATAAAATGAAATTTTTGGTAACTTTCTGAACAATATCTTTTTGCTCATGAACGAATTAACCGATTTGGATGTAACTTGGTAATGACAAAGGAAATAGACTGAATTTTAATAAATTATCGAAAAATGTTCTGAAAATCTATTTTCACATGATTGTTTAACAAATGGTTGATAGACAATTATTTTTCAATGTGTTCTGGGGCTGTTAAAAATCTGAACAAATTTCACTTTACAACTAAACCGGCAAGAGCGCGACACGCTCTTGTCGGCGATGAAAGCCCGCCGCGAGGCTTTTATTTTATTATAACTCTCTAAATAATCGCGGCGAAAAACTTTTTTAAATGGATTGAACCTTCTTAGGTTTTACTTGTGAAGTGACATTTTTTTCAAATTTTTAATTGCCCCAGAACACATCGAAAAATCAATTATTAATCAACAATTTTTTGAACAATCATGTTAAAATTAATTTTAAGTAAATTTCTCGTTAATATATTGAAATTTAGTGTATTCCTTTTGTTACAAACAAGTTTCATTCGTATCGGTTAATTTGTTCGAAAGCAAAACAACTTCGTTTATAAAGTTACTAATAATATCATTTTACAATAACTTGGTTGAAAAATTTTTAGTCTCTTAAATTTTTTCTGTCATTATGACGGTCATCAGTCGTCGTTTTATCGGCTTTCGATAAAATATGAACACAGACATTTTTTTCGTGCTGATTTCACAAATTCTGACCCTTCTATAGAATGTACTTAACTTCTCATCGTTGCAGGTGGTCAAAAGAGCTATGAGTTATTTATCAGTTTTGAGGAATTTTATGTAGATAAATTTTCACGATACACGATTTAGCCCATGAGAGATTATATGTGACGTGCGCCGAAGAAAGGGGGCTTACTCTGAAAAAAATCTATTTTTAGATTTCTACATGAATCAATAGTTTTTCACTCGCTCTTTTAAATGAAACATTCAAAAAATTTATTTGACTGTTATTTTAGAGCAGAAATTTTTTTTAAGTTTCCTTTCTCCTATGCCTGCAATGCACAGGCTGAGCTGCGATCGCTCGTCCTGTAAAATCATGCCATGCAGAGTAAGCCCATATGTAACTCATGTGGCTGTTACAGCTGTAACAGGTTATTACGGTGAAGTGCTACAGTTTGCAGACATTTCGAATTTCTTTGAAATGTTCGAAATCTTTAAATTTCACGAAACTCGCAACATTACTGAAATTTTTAAATAATAAAATATGTCAAACTGAAGTTTTCAAAATTTCCGTAATTTTCCGGTCCGTAATTGATTTTGTAAATTAATACAATCTACGTAAGTCAAATGTGAAAAAATTCTTAAATATATATATTTATAATGGATAAAGTATGTAAAATAAATAATAAATTTCAATATAATCAATTATTCTTTGCATTATTATCAATTTTACAATAAAATAATATGTAAATCAACAAATTATATAAAATATTGAAAAAACCAGTTCATTTCGCTGATGCAAAAGTACGTTGTATCGTCGGTATTCAACGTTTAAAAGACTTTAAATCTGATTGTTAATCATTATATTCATTATTATTATCCATAATCATAATTTTTACGCAAAAAAACTATGAATATCCCTTAGCCTTTTGCCGCGTTTATATACGTAATTGACTCTGACAATATGATCACACGGAAACCGAATGGCGGACGAGCATACCTACCTCTATAGCGCTTTAGTACGAGTATTGGTACAAGTACCAATCCATCGATCGAGTAAAAGTCCAACTTCTGCCCTTGGTACAAGTACCAATCCATCGATCGAGTAAAAGTCCAACTTCTGCCCCTTAGTACGAACGATATTTTTTACCACAAGTGTATGTTTTGAGCGCTATATTAATACCTGGAGGAGCGGTCCTAAAGTTCCGTTTTTCGAGCGATGCTTGCGATGAGGGAGAAGAAACCTAGTTTTAATCCGTAGCGGACAAAAAAGTATGGTTTTTTCCCTAGGGCTTGAAAGTAGGTTTTTTGTCCCGCGGCGCAAGCATAGCTCGAAAAACGGAACTTCAGGACTGCTCTGCAGGTATTAAGAGACGCGAAAAATATGCACATGTGGTAAAAAAAAACTTTTTCATACCACAACCATCTAAAGCGCGTTATTTACCACATGCACAGCAACGCAAAAATTTCACATTGTGAACAGTGCATTAGGCAACGCGTAAAAACACTTTAAGAAGGCACGTAAGAATGGCAAAAATAATCAAAAATTGCCTTCAACGGTAAAAATGTCAAAACGAGAATGGTGGATGTGTGTAAAGGAAGAAAAACGGTCGATGTTTCCAGCTGACAAGTTTGCTGCGAAGGTGACATTTGGCGATGTTTGTGACTGGTATATTGCGTTACGCAATTTATAAATGACTCAACCTAACCTTAGCGCGTGTTTTCACCGACCCACAACGCGAAATATTTGCGTTGCTCCGCATGTACTTAATTACGCGTTTAGATAGTTTCGGTACTTTCGGTATAAAAAACTAAATGTTTATCACGGAGAAAAAGTATGACGTGTCACGGCGGGGCCAATATCTTCGAAACGAGGCTCCAGCAACATCGCGCCTTCGGCGCTCATTTGCTTACGCCCCGTTTCGAAAATATCGGCCCCACCGTTGAATGTCATATTTTTACTCCTAGATAAACAAATAGCTATTACATCACTGTGTATTGCGTGAGAACATATGCGGCGCGCAATACAGGCTATTGCGCGGTAGATCACCCTGTGTTGCGGTTGCAGCGCAGGCTATCGCGGTAAAAGTTTGTTCTCAACGCCGTGGAGAAAATGCGATTTTCTCCACGGCTCAAAACGTCAAAAATCGTATTTTCTTCACGTTGTTGGAAAAAATACAGTCCTCAACTTGTGCAGAAAGGCTTTTTTAACGAATGTGATTGCAAATCTCGCCCTCGGCTTGTCTTGCAAACCTCACATTCGTAAAGAAAAGCTCCTTCTGCACTCGTTGAGAAATATACTATTTCTTACTGTGCGTTTTTCTCCGTGTATTTTTCAGAGGCGTTACGTGTAATGACGAACCTCTAGAAAACTCAGTAAAACAATGTACAACATAATGTCATATTTTACTAATATTAACAGACGTGCCTCTTGATTTTGGGGTTGGTACCAAGAGCTTGGATGTCAGTTGTTCTGAATCTTGAACTTTGCAAACGCTGTTTTAATTGTGAATTATGAATGCAATTAGCTTACCTTAAAACATGAACTTGGCCCTTTTGTTATATTATTTGATATTTTTCATCTTTGTTCTTTCATTTTTCATGATATGTATTTTTTTTCGCCATCAAAAAATACTGAACTTGCTACATTAACGACGAGCATTAGAAAAGTTTCTCTCTCTTCGCGATACGAAAATAACGTACGTTTTGTATAGACTAAAAGTATACTCTTGAAACTTATATACCGTTTTGTATGTTTTCGAATGCCTTTTCAAACTGCGTTACGTTTTTTGAATTCAGATGAAATAAGACTCCAGTATAACGATAAGTTCAAAACCATTAAAATTTACTCACCAGCCACAGAAAACAAAAAACTATAATCACGTCAAAATAATTTGGAAATTAATGAAAACGCACTGGAATATATAATAATTTCGCATGAAATTACTGTAATCAGCACCAATGGAGCCTCAAATCTCATTACTTTCGGAAAAAAGTGCACTCGGCCAACATAAGCTCCGTCGGCCAAATGAGCCCGCTCTCCCCAACTCAAATTCATTTGAAAATACAAAGCTTTAAAGCTTCATTAATTGTCGCTACGTTCACAAAACTCCATGTTGAAATTGCAACTCATCGTGTCGAACTGAATTTATTGATCGAACCTTCGATAGCGTTATTTTTCCCCATTCTCCATATATTATTCATGAAACGCAAGATGCGAATTTGAAAACGTAAATTAAAACAAACTTCGCATGTGTTCTATTTGTGAAATGGAAGTTTCACTCAGTTTTGTACAGCCGCTGAAACGGCGTAGTTTGCCGAGCCGTGCATGTACGGCTCCTACGGTCGATGGCTTGTCTTCAGCTATAGCCGGGTATAGACTCACGACGTACGTTATTTTCGTACCGAAGATCAACTGCTGCCAGCAAGTTGAGCATCAATAAACCATCACTTCCAAACCCCCCCGTTTCAGCGGCTGTAAAAAACTGAGCGAAACTTTTATTTGATAAATAGAACTCGTGCAAAGTTTTCCTCGCGTTTCGTTTTACGTTTGCCAAATTACACCTTGCGCTTCATGAATAATGTATGGAGACAGGGGAAAAAAACGATGCCATCAAAGGTTCAGTACGCATCAGTCCTCTCACACGTGGAGTTGCAGTGACTAGTCTATGTCCACACAGAGTACTGTAAAGTATAGCGACAATGCATTCTCCAATGGAGCTTTAAAGCTACGTATCTTCAAATAAATGCGAGTATTCGCCGATTTATCGTAAAAACGAACGACGATAACTCGTCTTCGTTTTGTTGTCACTGTTTCAATTTTGTTCTTACAATTGTTTTTATCGCAAAAGTAAGTGTTCCCCACTGTGATTAAACCTTTTCGTAACACCGCAAAATGTGGGTGCTTTGAATGAGGGACACGTATTATGGTGTTTTGAGTCTGTAATGAACTTGAATCTGACTTGGGTTCAATCCTCGCGAGTTCTATTATGCATAATATTATCCCTTCCTTATTTTATCATAATATTTTGTCGCTCAGGGATCAGGCAGATTTAGACACCGCTAAAAAGGTTTACAGTCTCGACAAGAAAATATTATCACTCATAGGACTATGGCCTCTCCGTCGAAATGACATACTGTTCATTGTCGCATTCAGTTACTCAATCTACGTGTTGGTTTTCTGTAATTGGGATTTATTTTACTCATTTGGAAGCATAACTAATGTTTTGATGAATTTAAGCGACAATGTCAGTTTCATATCGATGTTTGCAAGTTTGAGTACGATGCGGTATCACAGAGGCAAACTAGAAAAAGTCCTTATGGATTTCCTCCAGGATTTCAACGTGAGAAGGCATCGTGGTATCAAGGAATTGCAAGTATGCCTCAGGTACAATGCAACATCGCGGGTTTTCGGGTTTTCATGCAACTTCTGATATGGATGACGTGTACAACTGGATTCGGATATCATATCACACCTTTGATTTATATCTTCATACACAGTAATGAATTTACATGAACTAGAATACTTATTCCGGTCAGACTCCTGCATCTTGACTCAATATAAACATTCCCATATGCATAAACCCCCATTCCAGTTTTTATTTAACTACCCAATAAACACAGCTCTATATAATATCCGTATTATATCAGATCCACCAAAATCCCCTGCACCCTCTTGAATACGCAGCTGTTTATATTATTCATCTGTATTATATTATAGCTCCACATAATATCCGTATTATTGTAGAGTCCCCGTGATGTTGGGTCACTCGAGATCGTCTTGGATCGTAAAAGTCAAGCGGCGGTGACTCATTCTAGTTCTTGGATGGGTGACCGCTAGCAAAATCCCGAGTGTGGAGCAAAAATACGGTGGCTCTTTAGGACGAAAATCGAACCCTCCTGTTGATGGTGGAGAAAACACCATGGTTGTGGCAGCAGAAAGGTTCGATTGATAAGTCCGGCGACTTTGCAGCAGGATTTTTCATGGTTTTATCCCGCGGGTCGATAGAATCGATAGAAATCATCGGGAATTAACGGAATATGGTAGAGTTCATCGTGAAATTAATGAAGACGTGTAACGGAAGTATACGGGAGGTGATGGGGAACTTTTTCGGCGACAAGTTTTTCGATCATTTACGGAGATCCCGAATGGCTTACATTATAATTTCTGCTCATGGCCTTAACAGTCCTTTAACTTAGACGTAACATTTTATTCGTGTTACGTTCACGAACACGTCTGACAGCCCAGCAAACCAAACGATAGCCATATTGCATACATAGGTAATATGTTCACGCGATGGAGTTGAATGCCGTCATCATGTGTATGTTAATAGGGCATTTTGCGTGGTGATATTTAGCCCCTGGTAAACCTCTAACCACTTAGATAGGTGATTGCTGGGTGGTTACTAGGTGGTTGCCGAGGGGCTGATATTTCCTCGCTACAAAATTGATGAAAATGTAAGTTTTACACTAAAATTTGTCTAATTCGCTCATTTCCTAACTATCTTCGGGTAAAATACAGCGCAATAGTCTAAAACAATACAAATATTTATCAATTTTTATATTACTGTCGATTAAATAGGACCTTTCAATGTACCCAAAAATAATTAGGTTTTAGTATTATTTTTGACCATTTTGTGCTATATTTCGCCCATTTGAAATCAGAAAATCATCTGTACTGATAATTCATTTCCCCTTGTAAAAATACATTCTATAGTTATAGAGCCCCCACGTCCTATAGTGGCCCTATAGGATGTATTTTAACTAGAGTTGTTTAAAAAATGCATTTTTAATGATTTTGGAGCGAGAAATTATCAACCTCTTGACAACCACCTAGTAACCACACAGCAACCACCTATCTAAGTGGTTAGAGGTTTATCAGGGGTACATCCATTATAGCCCCATACTGCATGCAAGAATATGGATATCGGCGCTGCCCTATAGGTACGTCCATAATCACGCCATAGTGTGTGAAACGAAATGGAGATGATGTGTGATACACGTAATGTCCATAATTACGGCATAGTGTTCTCTTTATATGGAAATGATAAAGGAATTGTCAGTCAATGAAATATTGAATAAAATTATTTGAGCACATTTTGTATTCATCGAACTCATATGACTATAATCGATGTTTGTATTATTACACAAATTCACAGATATTCTCATAGTTATTATTTACATATTTTATTCATCATATTTTATTGTGCAGAGATTAATTGTTGTCAAATACGCACTCATCACTCCAATTTTCACGAAAAACTTTCCGCTACTTTGATGCCAGTCGAACCCGATGGAAGACTTGCGAGTCGCGACAAACTGAATACAGATCAAAAATGACGAACAATGACAAAACGTGAAAAATTAGGCGAGCACATTCCGAGCGCGTTATTCTCAATGTTTTGGCCGTGGCCAAAATATATGAACTGCGATCGAAAAAATGTATCTTGTTGGGGGCATTTGAATGGAGATAGAATTTATACAATATGGGTACAAAATGGACTTATGTTTTTCCAGCGCTATTTCTTTGTATCAAGAATATCTCCATATTGTAGCACTTGCATATACTTCACATGAATGGCGTGACTATGGAGTTTCTCTTTTTAGCCACGTTTGGTTTACTGGGAGGGGTTTGTTTCAAAAAATTTTTTTGTATCCTTTTCAATTAATGACCCCAAATTTTACGCTATAATTACAGGATATCAAATGAATGTCAGTGATGATATTTATGACCTGGACAATTTGCAAATCCGTTTGCACATTTTTTATCAAGTTAATAGTATGCAACGTTATCTGTTAACATATATTTCGAGATTACCCATTGCTTGGATATGTTGTACAACTCTCAGCGGCTGTAACGGGATGTTGGTGATTCTTGCGCATCATTTAGCTGGGAAGATAGTCATATTCTCCGATAGAGTTCAGGATTGCAACAAATTGCAAACACATTCTAATATACGGAGTATGATTGAGTTCTACACAAGTTTGTTGACGTACGTTGGAGTACAGTTATGCGATGCATCATGTAGATCTATGAAGCTTCAAAATTACTGACTCATAGCAATGAAATGACAATCATTGTACCATTAGGGGCTTTCCATTAGTTACGTAAGGAAGAGGGACGGGGGGAGGGGGTTCGAATGAAGGTTATGCTTTCCTTACAAGGGGTGAGGGAGGTAGTCAAGGAACATTAGTTAAGGATTTAAATTGTATGCGGAATTTTGAAAAAAATATCAATCATATGGATGCATTTATTGGGAGAAAAATTTTTTGTGGGACTTTATGAGGGGGGGGGGGGGGGGCATTGGAAATCTTACGGAATCCTTACAAGTGGAAGGGAAGGGTTAATGTTATGATCCATGAATCACGACTAATTAAACTTTCGTGAATCATTGTACAATCACGTTATGAAACAAGATATTGTGCAATGATTTAACGAGAGTGCATAATTGTATCATCATTCATGAATGTGATGTGCAAATGATGGTACAATGATTGGAGTTTCGGATGCATAGAAATTTTGATGTTACAATTATGGTACAATAAATCCGTGGACGTCCTAATTGAAAAAAAAAATTAACTCGGTCAAATGCTCTGTGGGAGCATCACTGATGATATCAATTTACTTTTGATTTACTCAACGCAGGATCGGTCGACTTATACAGAAATCATTTAGCGAATTTTTATTAGTATTTTTGATGTATTCCTCGATCCAGTTTTGCCTAGTGGGATTTCAAGTACTAGTGGTGAGTTATATACCTACTGGTTCAAATATTATTTTCAAGGTTCGTCAAAAATCAATTAGGATTATCGAAATAATAGATTCTTCGTGAAAATCGGATATGTGAGTTTCACGACCATTTTCGAATGATGATTATTTTTGGGGATTTTTCAAATGATTGAATCGCAAACAATGAATTCAGAAAAAAAATGGATTGGAATAAATGCGTATCTGCGTACAGGGAGAAATTCGTTGTTTGAACTGAAATAAATTTCTTCTTGCAGAGCTTTAGCGAATCTTCTCAAAGGAATCTAATCCTTTATATACCTTACATAGCATATGTACTAACGAATTTATATGTTCTTTGCACTGCTGGAGAGTGCTTGATAATGGCTGTAAGTTCACTCACATTCCCGCACCCCGAGATCATATTTAATACTCTTGGAATGCCAATGCACTGAAAAGTTATTGTTTTCTACTAATTCTGGTAGAATATGTTTGAATTATTTCGAAAGTGGAACGCTCGAAAATGTATGAAGAGTATCGTCAAAATTGAACTGAATTAATAGGTAGAATCCTATTCATTACCCTACTTGTGCAAATTAATTGCTATTTTCGCTGTTTTACGGATCGCAATCGATGCAAGTGACCTAACACTTTAGATTTGATTGCTTGGACTAAATTTTTTTATTACGACCAAATAGAAATTTGATAAAAAAACTAACATCATCTAAGATTGCTGCAAATAATTTTTCATATCTCTCTCATCAGAATTCGCGTTTTAGTCGTTTACCCTAAAGACTGCGTCTCGAATGATGCACGCAGTGCTCCTGAAAATTGAATTTTTAAGCACACCTTATACCCTAACACATCTGTTAGGGGATGAGGTGCCAGAACATGATATTCTAGAATCATTTTCACTGGTTTCTGCTCCTTGATACGAAATATACTTACAATTTTTGACGGTTTTCGTATACTTGAACGTGCTTTCTGATGTTTTTTTCTATGTTTTTCAATTGCTTTGACCACATATGCTCATTATGAGTAAAAAAATGTGATAAACTGACGTCCTCTTGGATTTTATTAAAAAATTGTATAATGGTCTGTATAGATTTAACTATACTTCAATGTATAATTGTTGCAATTTTTTCTCCGAGAGATATTCCGAAAAATTAAATAGGTGGGTCCGACTGCGTACAATTGACTTTAGTCGAAAACTCGAAATTGGAACTAAGAACTTTCAGGACTTGCGATAATAAATTCGTTAATGCGAGAAAAAAATTCTCAAATTTACGTATCTCTACATTCAAATGTAGCGAAACTTGAATTGAAACGCTCAAAATTCGATGCAATCTACGACTTCGAAAATCTTGAATTTGGAATATTGAGAGTTAAAATTTTGTATAATCAGAAAAATGAAATTGGAGATATTTGAAAATTCCAACGAATTCTCGAATACACAAATTTATACATGCGAATCAAGTAGACAATTTTAGTAAATCGTGCACAATTTTGAACGAGCACTACATTTTCGAACTAGAATTTAGATATTTCGGAAAACAAAAAATTCCAATGACCACTTATATAGTTTCTATTAGAAAATTCCGAAAAGTAGTGATTCTAATTCAAAAACTCAAAAATTTTAATGTCATGGTATGAAAATCTCACAATTCTTCATTTCAAAAACTTCGTCCCAAAAAAATTTGAAATTTGCTAATAATGTTTTTTACAGAGCGAAACGATAATATACAGTTTCTACAGTCTCAAGTGGTATAAAATGTCTCGCAATGACGCTGTATCAATTTCAATGTGTATCATCAGGGCTCAAAAGCCTCTGGGTCTGACTGCTGGTGGTTTCGACGTTTTCTGCAACGAAACATTCAAAATTGTACTTGCTTAGAATTTTAAAACATTACATGAACCCATAGAACCACCCTTTGGGAAGTGAAAATCACAAGTTACTCTTAATCTTTTTCTGGCCTAACGCAATCTTAAAAACGATCGGCTTTCATTTGAACAACCCGGCCGTTACAAACTCGTAAAATGGCCAATTTTATTCAAGTCATTTTTATTTTATTAATAATCGTTGACAGTGGCGACTGTATAACTGTTTTCTGGGACAACATTCGTGAAATCAGCACGGAAAAACTGACTATGCTCATATTTGATCGAAAAGTCGAAAAAACAATAACTTACGACCGTTATAATGCCCAAAAAAATGTGGGAGAAAAAAATTTTGCTAACGAAGTTATTATAAAATGAAATT